>JAUTDX010004191.1:17500-27500 GCA_030844895.1 Ambrosia x helenae | reverse complement strand
GGGGGGGGGGGGGGGGGGGGGGGGGGGGGGGGGGGGGGGGGGGGGGGGGGGGGGGGGGGGGGGGGGGGGGGGGGGGGGGGGGGGGGGGGGGGGGGGGGGGGGGGGGGGGGGGGGGGGGGGGGGGGGGGGGGGGGGGGGGGGGGGGGGGGGGGGGGGGGGGGGGGGGGGGGGGGGGGGGGGGGGGGGGGGGGGGGGGGGGGGGGGGGGGGGGGGGGGGGGGGGGGGGGGGGGGGGGGGGGGGGGGGGGGGGGGGGGGGGGGGGGGGGGGGGGGGGGGGGGGGGGGGGGGGGGGGGGGGGGGGGGGGGGGGGGGGGGGGGGGGGGGGGGGGGGGGGGGGGGGGGGGGGGGGGGGGGGGGGGGGGGGGGGGGGGGGGGGGGGGGGGGGGGGGGGGGGGGGGGGGGGGGGGGGGGGGGGGGGGGGGGGGGGGGGGGGGGGGGGGGGGGGGGGGGGGGGGGGGGGGGGGGGGGGGGGGGGGGGGGGGGGGGGGGGGGGGGGGGGGGGGGGGGGGGGGGGGGGGGGGGGGGGGGGGGGGGGGGGGGGGGGGGGGGGGGGGGGGGGGGGGGGGGGGGGGGGGGGGGGGGGGGGGGGGGGGGGGGGGGGGGGGGGGGGGGGGGGGGGGGGGGGGGGGGGGGGGGGGGGGGGGGGGGGGGGGGGGGGGGGGGGGGGGGGGGGGGGGGGGGGGGGGGGGGGGGGGGGGGGGGGGGGGGGGGGGGGGGGGGGGGGGGGGGGGGGGGGGGGGGGGGGGGGGGGGGGGGGGGGGGGGGGGGGGGGGGGGGGGGGGGGGGGGGGGGGGGGGGGGGGGGGGGGGGGGGGGGGGGGGGGGGGGGGGGGGGGGGGGGGGGGGGGGGGGGGGGGGGGGGGGGGGGGGGGGGGGGGGGGGGGGGGGGGGGGGGGGGGGGGGGGGGGGGGGGGGGGGGGGGGGGGGGGGGGGGGGGGGGGGGGGGGGGGGGGGGGGGGGGGGGGGGGGGGGGGGGGGGGGGGGGGGGGGGGGGGGGGGGGGGGGGGGGGGGGGGGGGGGGGGGGGGGGGGGGGGGGGGGGGGGGGGGGGGGGGGGGGGGGGGGGGGGGGGGGGGGGGGGGGGGGGGGGGGGGGGGGGGGGGGGGGGGGGGGGGGGGGGGGGGGGGGGGGGGGGGGGGGGGGGGGGGGGGGGGGGGGGGGGGGGGGGGGGGGGGGGGGGGGGGGGGGGGGGGGGGGGGGGGGGGGGGGGGGGGGGGGGGGGGGGGGGGGGGGGGGGGGGGGGGGGGGGGGGGGGGGGGGGGGGGGGGGGGGGGGGGGGGGGGGGGGGGGGGGGGGGGGGGGGGGGGGGGGGGGGGGGGGGGGGGGGGGGGGGGGGGGGGGGGGGGGGGGGGGGGGGGGGGGGGGGGGGGGGGGGGGGGGGGGGGGGGGGGGGGGGGGGGGGGGGGGGGGGGGGGGGGGGGGGGGGGGGGGGGGGGGGGGGGGGGGGGGGGGGGGGGGGGGGGGGGGGGGGGGGGGGGGGGGGGGGGGGGGGGGGGGGGGGGGGGGGGGGGGGGGGGGGGGGGGGGGGGGGGGGGGGGGGGGGGGGGGGGGGGGGGGGGGGGGGGGGGGGGGGGGGGGGGGGGGGGGGGGGGGGGGGGGGGGGGGGGGGGGGGGGGGGGGGGGGGGGGGGGGGGGGGGGGGGGGGGGGGGGGGGGGGGGGGGGGGGGGGGGGGGGGGGGGGGGGGGGGGGGGGGGGGGGGGGGGGGGGGGGGGGGGGGGGGGGGGGGGGGGGGGGGGGGGGGGGGGGGGGGGGGGGGGGGGGGGGGGGGGGGGGGGGGGGGGGGGGGGGGGGGGGGGGGGGGGGGGGGGGGGGGGGGGGGGGGGGGGGGGGGGGGGGGGGGGGGGGGGGGGGGGGGGGGGGGGGGGGGGGGGGGGGGGGGGGGGGGGGGGGGGGGGGGGGGGGGGGGGGGGGGGGGGGGGGGGGGGGGGGGGGGGGGGGGGGGGGGGGGGGGGGGGGGGGGGGGGGGGGGGGGGGGGGGGGGGGGGGGGGGGGGGGGGGGGGGGGGGGGGGGGGGGGGGGGGGGGGGGGGGGGGGGGGGGGGGGGGGGGGGGGGGGGGGGGGGGGGGGGGGGGGGGGGGGGGGGGGGGGGGGGGGGGGGGGGGGGGGGGGGGGGGGGGGGGGGGGGGGGGGGGGGGGGGGGGGGGGGGGGGGGGGGGGGGGGGGGGGGGGGGGGGGGGGGGGGGGGGGGGGGGGGGGGGGGGGGGGGGGGGGGGGGGGGGGGGGGGGGGGGGGGGGGGGGGGGGGGGGGGGGGGGGGGGGGGGGGGGGGGGGGGGGGGGGGGGGGGGGGGGGGGGGGGGGGGGGGGGGGGGGGGGGGGGGGGGGGGGGGGGGGGGGGGGGGGGGGGGGGGGGGGGGGGGGGGGGGGGGGGGGGGGGGGGGGGGGGGGGGGGGGGGGGGGGGGGGGGGGGGGGGGGGGGGGGGGGGGGGGGGGGGGGGGGGGGGGGGGGGGGGGGGGGGGGGGGGGGGGGGGGGGGGGGGGGGGGGGGGGGGGGGGGGGGGGGGGGGGGGGGGGGGGGGGGGGGGGGGGGGGGGGGGGGGGGGGGGGGGGGGGGGGGGGGGGGGGGGGGGGGGGGGGGGGGGGGGGGGGGGGGGGGGGGGGGGGGGGGGGGGGGGGGGGGGGGGGGGGGGGGGGGGGGGGGGGGGGGGGGGGGGGGGGGGGGGGGGGGGGGGGGGGGGGGGGGGGGGGGGGGGGGGGGGGGGGGGGGGGGGGGGGGGGGGGGGGGGGGGGGGGGGGGGGGGGGGGGGGGGGGGGGGGGGGGGGGGGGGGGGGGGGGGGGGGGGGGGGGGGGGGGGGGGGGGGGGGGGGGGGGGGGGGGGGGGGGGGGGGGGGGGGGGGGGGGGGGGGGGGGGGGGGGGGGGGGGGGGGGGGGGGGGGGGGGGGGGGGGGGGGGGGGGGGGGGGGGGGGGGGGGGGGGGGGGGGGGGGGGGGGGGGGGGGGGGGGGGGGGGGGGGGGGGGGGGGGGGGGGGGGGGGGGGGGGGGGGGGGGGGGGGGGGGGGGGGGGGGGGGGGGGGGGGGGGGGGGGGGGGGGGGGGGGGGGGGGGGGGGGGGGGGGGGGGGGGGGGGGGGGGGGGGGGGGGGGGGGGGGGGGGGGGGGGGGGGGGGGGGGGGGGGGGGGGGGGGGGGGGGGGGGGGGGGGGGGGGGGGGGGGGGGGGGGGGGGGGGGGGGGGGGGGGGGGGGGGGGGGGGGGGGGGGGGGGGGGGGGGGGGGGGGGGGGGGGGGGGGGGGGGGGGGGGGGGGGGGGGGGGGGGGGGGGGGGGGGGGGGGGGGGGGGGGGGGGGGGGGGGGGGGGGGGGGGGGGGGGGGGGGGGGGGGGGGGGGGGGGGGGGGGGGGGGGGGGGGGGGGGGGGGGGGGGGGGGGGGGGGGGGGGGGGGGGGGGGGGGGGGGGGGGGGGGGGGGGGGGGGGGGGGGGGGGGGGGGGGGGGGGGGGGGGGGGGGGGGGGGGGGGGGGGGGGGGGGGGGGGGGGGGGGGGGGGGGGGGGGGGGGGGGGGGGGGGGGGGGGGGGGGGGGGGGGGGGGGGGGGGGGGGGGGGGGGGGGGGGGGGGGGGGGGGGGGGGGGGGGGGGGGGGGGGGGGGGGGGGGGGGGGGGGGGGGGGGGGGGGGGGGGGGGGGGGGGGGGGGGGGGGGGGGGGGGGGGGGGGGGGGGGGGGGGGGGGGGGGGGGGGGGGGGGGGGGGGGGGGGGGGGGGGGGGGGGGGGGGGGGGGGGGGGGGGGGGGGGGGGGGGGGGGGGGGGGGGGGGGGGGGGGGGGGGGGGGGGGGGGGGGGGGGGGGGGGGGGGGGGGGGGGGGGGGGGGGGGGGGGGGGGGGGGGGGGGGGGGGGGGGGGGGGGGGGGGGGGGGGGGGGGGGGGGGGGGGGGGGGGGGGGGGGGGGGGGGGGGGGGGGGGGGGGGGGGGGGGGGGGGGGGGGGGGGGGGGGGGGGGGGGGGGGGGGGGGGGGGGGGGGGGGGGGGGGGGGGGGGGGGGGGGGGGGGGGGGGGGGGGGGGGGGGGGGGGGGGGGGGGGGGGGGGGGGGGGGGGGGGGGGGGGGGGGGGGGGGGGGGGGGGGGGGGGGGGGGGGGGGGGGGGGGGGGGGGGGGGGGGGGGGGGGGGGGGGGGGGGGGGGGGGGGGGGGGGGGGGGGGGGGGGGGGGGGGGGGGGGGGGGGGGGGGGGGGGGGGGGGGGGGGGGGGGGGGGGGGGGGGGGGGGGGGGGGGGGGGGGGGGGGGGGGGGGGGGGGGGGGGGGGGGGGGGGGGGGGGGGGGGGGGGGGGGGGGGGGGGGGGGGGGGGGGGGGGGGGGGGGGGGGGGGGGGGGGGGGGGGGGGGGGGGGGGGGGGGGGGGGGGGGGGGGGGGGGGGGGGGGGGGGGGGGGGGGGGGGGGGGGGGGGGGGGGGGGGGGGGGGGGGGGGGGGGGGGGGGGGGGGGGGGGGGGGGGGGGGGGGGGGGGGGGGGGGGGGGGGGGGGGGGGGGGGGGGGGGGGGGGGGGGGGGGGGGGGGGGGGGGGGGGGGGGGGGGGGGGGGGGGGGGGGGGGGGGGGGGGGGGGGGGGGGGGGGGGGGGGGGGGGGGGGGGGGGGGGGGGGGGGGGGGGGGGGGGGGGGGGGGGGGGGGGGGGGGGGGGGGGGGGGGGGGGGGGGGGGGGGGGGGGGGGGGGGGGGGGGGGGGGGGGGGGGGGGGGGGGGGGGGGGGGGGGGGGGGGGGGGGGGGGGGGGGGGGGGGGGGGGGGGGGGGGGGGGGGGGGGGGGGGGGGGGGGGGGGGGGGGGGGGGGGGGGGGGGGGGGGGGGGGGGGGGGGGGGGGGGGGGGGGGGGGGGGGGGGGGGGGGGGGGGGGGGGGGGGGGGGGGGGGGGGGGGGGGGGGGGGGGGGGGGGGGGGGGGGGGGGGGGGGGGGGGGGGGGGGGGGGGGGGGGGGGGGGGGGGGGGGGGGGGGGGGGGGGGGGGGGGGGGGGGGGGGGGGGGGGGGGGGGGGGGGGGGGGGGGGGGGGGGGGGGGGGGGGGGGGGGGGGGGGGGGGGGGGGGGGGGGGGGGGGGGGGGGGGGGGGGGGGGGGGGGGGGGGGGGGGGGGGGGGGGGGGGGGGGGGGGGGGGGGGGGGGGGGGGGGGGGGGGGGGGGGGGGGGGGGGGGGGGGGGGGGGGGGGGGGGGGGGGGGGGGGGGGGGGGGGGGGGGGGGGGGGGGGGGGGGGGGGGGGGGGGGGGGGGGGGGGGGGGGGGGGGGGGGGGGGGGGGGGGGGGGGGGGGGGGGGGGGGGGGGGGGGGGGGGGGGGGGGGGGGGGGGGGGGGGGGGGGGGGGGGGGGGGGGGGGGGGGGGGGGGGGGGGGGGGGGGGGGGGGGGGGGGGGGGGGGGGGGGGGGGGGGGGGGGGGGGGGGGGGGGGGGGGGGGGGGGGGGGGGGGGGGGGGGGGGGGGGGGGGGGGGGGGGGGGGGGGGGGGGGGGGGGGGGGGGGGGGGGGGGGGGGGGGGGGGGGGGGGGGGGGGGGGGGGGGGGGGGGGGGGGGGGGGGGGGGGGGGGGGGGGGGGGGGGGGGGGGGGGGGGGGGGGGGGGGGGGGGGGGGGGGGGGGGGGGGGGGGGGGGGGGGGGGGGGGGGGGGGGGGGGGGGGGGGGGGGGGGGGGGGGGGGGGGGGGGGGGGGGGGGGGGGGGGGGGGGGGGGGGGGGGGGGGGGGGGGGGGGGGGGGGGGGGGGGGGGGGGGGGGGGGGGGGGGGGGGGGGGGGGGGGGGGGGGGGGGGGGGGGGGGGGGGGGGGGGGGGGGGGGGGGGGGGGGGGGGGGGGGGGGGGGGGGGGGGGGGGGGGGGGGGGGGGGGGGGGGGGGGGGGGGGGGGGGGGGGGGGGGGGGGGGGGGGGGGGGGGGGGGGGGGGGGGGGGGGGGGGGGGGGGGGGGGGGGGGGGGGGGGGGGGGGGGGGGGGGGGGGGGGGGGGGGGGGGGGGGGGGGGGGGGGGGGGGGGGGGGGGGGGGGGGGGGGGGGGGGGGGGGGGGGGGGGGGGGGGGGGGGGGGGGGGGGGGGGGGGGGGGGGGGGGGGGGGGGGGGGGGGGGGGGGGGGGGGGGGGGGGGGGGGGGGGGGGGGGGGGGGGGGGGGGGGGGGGGGGGGGGGGGGGGGGGGGGGGGGGGGGGGGGGGGGGGGGGGGGGGGGGGGGGGGGGGGGGGGGGGGGGGGGGGGGGGGGGGGGGGGGGGGGGGGGGGGGGGGGGGGGGGGGGGGGGGGGGGGGGGGGGGGGGGGGGGGGGGGGGGGGGGGGGGGGGGGGGGGGGGGGGGGGGGGGGGGGGGGGGGGGGGGGGGGGGGGGGGGGGGGGGGGGGGGGGGGGGGGGGGGGGGGGGGGGGGGGGGGGGGGGGGGGGGGGGGGGGGGGGGGGGGGGGGGGGGGGGGGGGGGGGGGGGGGGGGGGGGGGGGGGGGGGGGGGGGGGGGGGGGGGGGGGGGGGGGGGGGGGGGGGGGGGGGGGGGGGGGGGGGGGGGGGGGGGGGGGGGGGGGGGGGGGGGGGGGGGGGGGGGGGGGGGGGGGGGGGGGGGGGGGGGGGGGGGGGGGGGGGGGGGGGGGGGGGGGGGGGGGGGGGGGGGGGGGGGGGGGGGGGGGGGGGGGGGGGGGGGGGGGGGGGGGGGGGGGGGGGGGGGGGGGGGGGGGGGGGGGGGGGGGGGGGGGGGGGGGGGGGGGGGGGGGGGGGGGGGGGGGGGGGGGGGGGGGGGGGGGGGGGGGGGGGGGGGGGGGGGGGGGGGGGGGGGGGGGGGGGGGGGGGGGGGGGGGGGGGGGGGGGGGGGGGGGGGGGGGGGGGGGGGGGGGGGGGGGGGGGGGGGGGGGGGGGGGGGGGGGGGGGGGGGGGGGGGGGGGGGGGGGGGGGGGGGGGGGGGGGGGGGGGGGGGGGGGGGGGGGGGGGGGGGGGGGGGGGGGGGGGGGGGGGGGGGGGGGGGGGGGGGGGGGGGGGGGGGGGGGGGGGGGGGGGGGGGGGGGGGGGGGGGGGGGGGGGGGGGGGGGGGGGGGGGGGGGGGGGGGGGGGGGGGGGGGGGGGGGGGGGGGGGGGGGGGGGGGGGGGGGGGGGGGGGGGGGGGGGGGGGGGGGGGGGGGGGGGGGGGGGGGGGGGGGGGGGGGGGGGGGGGGGGGGGGGGGGGGGGGGGGGGGGGGGGGGGGGGGGGGGGGGGGGGGGGGGGGGGGGGGGGGGGGGGGGGGGGGGGGGGGGGGGGGGGGGGGGGGGGGGGGGGGGGGGGGGGGGGGGGGGGGGGGGGGGGGGGGGGGGGGGGGGGGGGGGGGGGGGGGGGGGGGGGGGGGGGGGGGGGGGGGGGGGGGGGGGGGGGGGGGGGGGGGGGGGGGGGGGGGGGGGGGGGGGGGGGGGGGGGGGGGGGGGGGGGGGGGGGGGGGGGGGGGGGGGGGGGGGGGGGGGGGGGGGGGGGGGGGGGGGGGGGGGGGGGGGGGGGGGGGGGGGGGGGGGGGGGGGGGGGGGGGGGGGGGGGGGGGGGGGGGGGGGGGGGGGGGGGGGGGGGGGGGGGGGGGGGGGGGGGGGGGGGGGGGGGGGGGGGGGGGGGGGGGGGGGGGGGGGGGGGGGGGGGGGGGGGGGGGGGGGGGGGGGGGGGGGGGGGGGGGGGGGGGGGGGGGGGGGGGGGGGGGGGGGGGGGGGGGGGGGGGGGGGGGGGGGGGGGGGGGGGGGGGGGGGGGGGGGGGGGGGGGGGGGGGGGGGGGGGGGGGGGGGGGGGGGGGGGGGGGGGGGGGGGGGGGGGGGGGGGGGGGGGGGGGGGGGGGGGGGGGGGGGGGGGGGGGGGGGGGGGGGGGGGGGGGGGGGGGGGGGGGGGGGGGGGGGGGGGGGGGGGGGGGGGGGGGGGGGGGGGGGGGGGGGGGGGGGGGGGGGGGGGGGGGGGGGGGGGGGGGGGGGGGGGGGGGGGGGGGGGGGGGGGGGGGGGGGGGGGGGGGGGGGGGGGGGGGGGGGGGGGGGGGGGGGGGGGGGGGGGGGGGGGGGGGGGGGGGGGGGGGGGGGGGGGGGGGGGGGGGGGGGGGGGGGGGGGGGGGGGGGGGGGGGGGGGGGGGGGGGGGGGGGGGGGGGGGGGGGGGGGGGGGGGGGGGGGGGGGGGGGGGGGGGGGGGGGGGGGGGGGGGGGGGGGGGGGGGGGGGGGGGGGGGGGGGGGGGGGGGGGGGGGGGGGGGGGGGGGGGGGGGGGGGGGGGGGGGGGGGGGGGGGGGGGGGGGGGGGGGGGGGGGGGGGGGGGGGGGGGGGGGGGGGGGGGGGGGGGGGGGGGGGGGGGGGGGGGGGGGGGGGGGGGGGGGGGGGGGGGGGGGGGGGGGGGGGGGGGGGGGGGGGGGGGGGGGGGGGGGGGGGGGGGGGGGGGGGGGGGGGGGGGGGGGGGGGGGGGGGGGGGGGGGGGGGGGGGGGGGGGGGGGGGGGGGGGGGGGGGGGGGGGGGGGGGGGGGGGGGGGGGGGGGGGGGGGGGGGGGGGGGGGGGGGGGGGGGGGGGGGGGGGGGGGGGGGGGGGGGGGGGGGGGGGGGGGGGGGGGGGGGGGGGGGGGGGGGGGGGGGGGGGGGGGGGGGGGGGGGGGGGGGGGGGGGGGGGGGGGGGGGGGGGGGGGGGGGGGGGGGGGGGGGGGGGGGGGGGGGGGGGGGGGGGGGGGGGGGGGGGGGGGGGGGGGGGGGGGGGGGGGGGGGGGGGGGGGGGGGGGGGGGGGGGGGGGGGGGGGGGGGGGGGGGGGGGGGGGGGGGGGGGGGGGGGGGGGGGGGGGGGGGGGGGGGGGGGGGGGGGGGGGGGGGGGGGGGGGGGGGGGGGGGGGGGGGGGGGGGGGGGGGGGGGGGGGGGGGGGGGGGGGGGGGGGGGGGGGGGGGGGGGGGGGGGGGGGGGGGGGGGGGGGGGGGGGGGGGGGGGGGGGGGGGGGGGGGGGGGGGGGGGGGGGGGGGGGGGGGGGGGGGGGGGGGGGGGGGGGGGGGGGGGGGGGGGGGGGGGGGGGGGGGGGGGGGGGGGGGGGGGGGGGGGGGGGGGGGGGGGGGGGGGGGGGGGGGGGGGGGGGGGGGGGGGGGGGGGGGGGGGGGGGGGGGGGGGGGGGGGGGGGGGGGGGGGGGGGGGGGGGGGGGGGGGGGGGGGGGGGTTTTGTGGGGGGGGGGGGGGGGGGGGGGGGGGGGGGGGGGGGGGGGGGGGGGGGGGGGGGGGGGGGGGGGGGGGGGGGGGGGGGGGGGGGGGGGGGGGGGGGGGGGGGGGGGGGGGGGGGGAGGGGGGGGGGGGGGGGGGGGGGGGGGGGGGGGGGGGGGGGGGGGGGGGGGGGGGGGGGGGGGGGGGGGGGGGGGGGGGGGGGGGGGGGGGGGGGGGGGGGGGGGGGGGGGGGGGGGGGGGGGGGGGGGGGGGGGGGGGGGGGGGGGGGGGGGGGGGGGGGGGGGGGGGGGGGGGGGGGGGGGGGGGGGGGGGGGGGGGGGGGGGGGGGGGGGGGGGGGGGGGGGGGGTGGGGGGGGGGGGGGGGGGGGGGGGGGGGGGGGGGGGGGGGGGGGGGGGGGGGGGGGGGGGGGGGGGGGGGGGGGGGGGGGGGGGGGGGGGGGGGGGGGGGGGGGGGGGGGGGGGGGGGGGGGGGGGGGGGGGGGGGGGGGGGGGGGGGGGGGGGGGGGGGGGGGGGGGGGGGGGGGGGGGGGGGGGGGGGGGGGGGGGGGGGGGGGGGGGGGGGGGGGGGGGGGGGGGGGGGGGGGGGGGGGGGGGGGGGGGGGGGGGGGGGGGGGGGGGGGGGGGGGGGGGGGGGGGGGGGGGGGGGGGGGGGGGGGGGGGGGGGGGGGGGGGGGGGGGGGGGGGGGGGGGGGGGGGGGGGGGGGGGGGGGGGGGGGGGGGGGGGGGGGGGGGGGGGGGGGGGGGGGGGGGGGGGGGGGGGGGGGGGGGGGGGGGGGGGGGGGGGGGGGGGGGGGGGGGGGGGGGGGGGGGGGGGGGGGGGGGGGGGGGGGGGGGGGGGGGGGGGGGGGGGGGGGGGGGGGGGGGGGGGGGGGGGGGGGGGGGGGGGGGGGGGGGGGGGGGGGGGGGGGGGGGGGGGGGGGGGGGGGGGGGGGGGGGGGGGGGGGGGGGGGGGGGGGGGGGGGGGGGGGGGGG
>JAUTDX010004191.1:5000-10000 GCA_030844895.1 Ambrosia x helenae | reverse complement strand
GGGGGGGGGGGGGGGGGGGGGGGGGGGGGGGGGGGGGGGGGGGGGGGGGGGGGGGGGGGGGGGGGGGGGGGGGGGGGGGGGGGGGGGGGGGGGGGGGGGGGGGGGGGGGGGGGGGGGGGGGGGGGGGGGGGGGGGGGGGGGGGGGGGGGGGGGGGGGGGGGGGGGGGGGGGGGGGGGGGGGGGGGGGGGGGGGGGGGGGGGGGGGGGGGGGGGGGGGGGGGGGGGGGGGGGGGGGGGGGGGGGGGGGGGGGGGGGGGGGGGGGGGGGGGGGGGGGGGGGGGGGGGGGGGGGGGGGGGGGGGGGGGGGGGGGGGGGGGGGGGGGGGGGGGGGGGGGGGGGGGGGGGGGGGGGGGGGGGGGGGGGGGGGGGGGGGGGGGGGGGGGGGGGGGGGGGGGGGGGGGGGGGGGGGGGGGGGGGGGGGGGGGGGGGGGGGGGGGGGGGGGGGGGGGGGGGGGGGGGGGGGGGGGGGGGGGGGGGGGGGGGGGGGGGGGGGGGGGGGGGGGGGGGGGGGGGGGGGGGGGGGGGGGGGGGGGGGGGGGGGGGGGGGGGGGGGGGGGGGGGGGGGGGGGGGGGGGGGGGGGGGGGGGGGGGGGGGGGGGGGGGGGGGGGGGGGGGGGGGGGGGGGGGGGGGGGGGGGGGGGGGGGGGGGGGGGGGGGGGGGGGGGGGGGGGGGGGGGGGGGGGGGGGGGGGGGGGGGGGGGGGGGGGGGGGGGGGGGGGGGGGGGGGGGGGGGGGGGGGGGGGGGGGGGGGGGGGGGGGGGGGGGGGGGGGGGGGGGGGGGGGGGGGGGGGGGGGGGGGGGGGGGGGGGGGGGGGGGGGGGGGGGGGGGGGGGGGGGGGGGTTGGGGGGGGGGGGGGGGGGGGGGGGGGGGGGGGGGGGGGGGGGGGGGGGGGGGGGGGGGGGGGGGGGGGGGGGGGGGGGGGGGGGGGGGGGGGGGGGGGGGGGGGGGGGGGGGGGGGGGGGGGGGGGGGGGGGGGGGGGGGGGGGGGGGGGGGGGGGGGGGGGGGGGGGGGGGGGGGGGGGGGGGGGGGGGGGGGGGGGGGGGGGGGGGGGGGGGGGGGGGGGGGGGGGGGGGGGGGGGGGGGGGGGGGGGGGGGGGGGGGGGGGGGGGGGGGGGGGGGGGGGGTGGGGGGGGGGGGGGGGGGGGGGGGGGGGGGGGGGGGGGGGGGGGGGGGGGGGGGGGGGGGGGGGGGGGGGGGGGGGGGGGGGGGGGGGGGGGGGGGGGGGGGGGGGGGGGGGGGGGGGGGGGGGGGGGGGGGGGGGGGGGGGGGGGGGGGGGGGGGGGGGGGGGGGGGGGGGGGGGGGGGGGGGGGGGGGGGGGGGGGGGGGGGGGGGGGGGGGGGGGGGGGGGGGGGGGGGGGGGGGGGGGGGGGGGGGGGGGGGGGGGGGGGGGGGGGGGGGGGGGGGGGGGGGGGGGGGGGGGGGGGGGGGGGGGGGGGGGGGGGGGGGGGGGGGGGGGGGGGGGGGGGGGGGGGGGGGGGGGGGGGGGGGGGGGGGGGGGGGGGGGGGGGGGGGGGGGGGGTGGGGGGGGGGGGGGGGGGGGGGGGGGGGGGGGGGGGGGGGGGGGGGGGGGGGGGGGGGGGGGGGTGGGGGGGGGGGGGGGGGGGGGGGGGGGGGGGGGGGGGGGGGGGGGGGGGGGGGGGGGGGGGGGGGGGGGGGGGGGGGGGGGGGGGGGGGGGGGGGGGGGGGGGGGGGGGGGGGGGGGGGGGGGGGGGGGGGGGGGGGGGGGGGGGGGGGGGGGGGGGGGGGGGGGGGGGGGGGGGGGGGGGGGGGGGGGGGGGGGGGGGGGGGGGGGGGGGGGGGGGGGGGGGGGGGGGGGGGGGGGGGGGGGGGGGGGGGGGGGGGGGGGGGGGGGGGGGGGGGGGGGGGGGGGGGGGGGGGGGGGGGGGGGGGGGGGGGGGGGGGGGGGGGGGGGGGGGGGGGGGGGGGGGGGGGGGGGGGGGGGGGGGGGGGGGGGGGGGGGGGGGGGGGGGGGGGGGGGGGGGGGGGGGGGGGGGGGGGGGGGGGGGGGGGGGGGGGGGGGGGGGGGGGGGGGGGGGGGGGGGGGGGGGGGGGGGGGGGGGGGGAGGGGGGGGGGGGGGGGGGGGGGGGGGGGGGGGGGGGGGGGGGGGGGGGGGGGGGGGGGGGGGGGGGGGGGGGGGGGGGGGGGGGGGGGGGGGGGGGGGGGGGGGGGGGGGGGGGGGGGGGGGGGGGGGGGGGGGGGGGGGGGGGGGGGGGGGGGGGGGGGGGGGGGGGGGGGGGGGGGGGGGTTTGGTTTGGGGGGGGGGGGGGGGGGGGGGGGGGGGGGGGGGGGGGGGGGGGGGGGGGGGGGGGGGGGGGGGGGGGGGGGGGGGGGTGGGGGGGGGGGGGGGGGGGGGGGGGGGGGGGGGGGGGGGGGGTGGGGGGGGGGGGGGGGGGGGGGGGGGGGGGGGGGGGGGGGGGGGGGGGGGGGGGGGGGGGGGGGGGGGGGGGGGGGGGGGGGGGGGGGGGGGGGGGGGGGGGGGGGGGGGGGGGGGGGGGGGGGGGGGGGGGGGGGGGGGGGGGGGGGGGGGGGGGGGGGGGGGGGGGGGGGGGGGGGGGGGGGGGGGGGGGGGGGGGGGGGGGGGGGGGGGGGGGGGGGGGGGGGGGGGGGGGGGGGGGGGGGGGGGGGGGGGGGGGGGGGGGGGGGGGGGGGGGGGGGGGGGGGGGGGGGGGGGGGGGGGGGGGGGGGGGGGGGGGGGGGGGGGGGGGGGGGGGGGGGGGGGGGGGGGGGGGGGGGGGGGGGGGGGGGGGGGGGGGGGGGGGGGGGGGGGGGGGGGGGGGGGGGGGGGGGGGGGGGGGGGGGGGGGGGGGGGGGGGGGGGGGGGGGGGGGGGGGGGGGGGGGGGGGGGGGGGGGGGGGGGGGGGGGGGGGGGGGGGGGGGGGGGGGGGGGGGGGGGGGGGGGGGGGGGGGGGGGGGGGGGGGGGGGGGGGGGGGGGGGGGGGGGGGGGGGGGGGGGGGGGGGGGGGGGGGGGGGGGGGGGGGGGGGGGGGGGGGGGGGGGGGGGGGGGGGGGGGGGGGGGGGGGGGGGGGGGGGGGGGGGGGGGGGGGGGGGGGGGGGGGGGGGGGGGGGGGGGGGGGGGGGGGGGGGGGGGGGGGGGGGGGGGGGGGGGGGGGGGGGGGGGGGGGGGGGGGGGGGGGGGGGGGGGGGGGGGGGGGGGGGGGGGGGGGGGGGGGGGGGGGGGGGGGGGGGGGGGGGGGGGGGGGGGGGGGGGGGGGGGGGGGGGGGGGGGGGGGGGGGGGGGGGGGGGGGGGGGGGGGGGGGGGGGGGGGGGGGGGGGGGGGGGGGGGGGGGGGGGGGGGGGGGGGGGGGGGGGGGGGGGGGGGGGGGGGGGGGGGGGGGGGGGGGGGGGGGGGGGGGGGGGGGGGGGGGGGGGGGGGGGGGGGGGGGGGGGGGGGGGGGGGGGGGGGGGGGGGGGGGGGGGGGGGGGGGGGGGGGGGGGGGGGGGGGGGGGGGGGGGGGGGGGGGGGGGGGGGGGGGGGGGGGGGGGGGGGGGGGGGGGGGGGGGGGGGGGGGGGGGGGGGGGGGGGGGGGGGGGGGGGGGGGGGGGGGGGGGGGGGGGGGGGGGGGGGGGGGGGGGGGGGGGGGGGGGGGGGGGGGGGGGGGGGGGGGGGGGGGGGGGGGGGGGGGGGGGGGGGGGGGGGGGGGGGGGGGGGGGGGGGGGGGGGGGGGGGGGGGGGGGGGGGGGGGGGGGGGGGGGGGGGGGGGGGGGGGGGGGGGGGGGGGGGGGGGGGGGGGGGGGGGGGGGGGGGGGGGGGGGGGGGGGGGGGGGGGGGGGGGGGGGGGGGGGGGGGGGGGGGGGGGGGGGGGGGGGGGGGGGGGGGGGGGGGGGGGGGGGGGGGGGGGGGGGGGGGGGGGGGGGGGGGGGGGGGGGGGGGGGGGGGGGGGGGGGGGGGGGGGGGGGGGGGGGGGGGGGGGGGGGGGGGGGGGGGGGGGGGGGGGGGGGGGGGGGGGGGGGGGGGGGGGGGGGGGGGGGGGGGGGGGGGGGGGGGGGGGGGGGGGGGGGGGGGGGGGGGGGGGGGGGGGGGGGGGGGGGGGGGGGGGGGGGGGGGGGGGGGGGGGGGGGGGGGGGGGGGGGGGGGGGGGGGGGGGGGGGGGGGGGGGGGGGGGGGGGGGGGGGGGGGGGGGGGGGGGGGGGGGGGGGGGGGGGGGGGGGGGGGGGGGGGGGGGGGGGGGGGGGGGGGGGGGGGGGGGGGGGGGGGGGGGGGGGGGGGGGGGGGGGGGGGGGGGGGGGGGGGGGGGGGGGGGGGGGGGGGGGGGGGGGGGGGGGGGGGGGGGGGGGGGGGGGGGGGGGGGGGGGGGGGGGGGGGGGGGGGGGGGGGGGGGGGGGGGGGGGGGGGGGGGGGGGGGGGGGGGGGGGGGGGGGGGGGGGGGGGGGGGGGGGGGGGGGGGGGGGGGGGGGGGGGGGGGGGGGGGGGGGGGGGGGGGGGGGGGGGGGGGGGGGGGGGGGGGGGGGGGGGGGGGGGGGGGGGGGGGGGGGGGGGGGGGGGGGGGGGGGGGGGGGGGGGGGGGGGGGGGGGGGGGGGGGGGGGGGGGGGGGGGGGGGGGGGGGGGGGGGGGGGGGGGGGGGGGGGGGGGGGGGGGGGGGGGGGGGGGGGGGGGGGGGGGGGGGGGGGGGGGGGGGGGGGGGGGGGGGGGGGGGGGGGGGGGGGGGGGGGGGGGGGGGGGGGGGGGGGGGGGGGGGGGGGGGGGGGGGGGGGGGGGGGGGGGGGGGGGGGGGGGGGGGGGGGGGGGGGGGGGGGGGGGGGGGGGGGGGGGGGGGGGGGGGGGGGGGGGGGGGGGGGGGGGGGGGGGGGGGGGGGGGGGGGGGGGGGGGGGGGGGGGGGGGGGGGGGGGGGGGGGGGGGGGGGGGGGGGGGGGGGGGGGGGGGGGGGGGGGGGGGGGGGGGGGGGGGGGGGGGGGGGGGGGGGGGGGGGGGGGGGGGGGGGGGGGGGGGGGGGGGGGGGGGGGGGGGGGGGGGGGGGGGGGGGGGGGGGGGGGGGGGGGGGGGGGGGGGGGGGG
>JAUTDX010004190.1:0-32692 GCA_030844895.1 Ambrosia x helenae | reverse complement strand
TCACGTGAGGGGCAAATCTGTCAATTCACATTAAAGGACAAATTGTATTATAATAATAATAATAATAATAATAATTAATAACACACTGAATTCTGATAAAAACTTTAGAGAGAGAGAGAGAGAAGATACCTAGAGAGAGGAGAGGAGCCGAGAAAGGAGGAGGAGCCGGAGGGACTCCCACCACCGCCGACCGGTGGTTCTCGGTGGTCGAACCCCACCCCCACAGCGTTACTGTTTTATTAGAGAAGAGGATAGAGAAGCAGAGGAATTAGAAGGAGAGAGAGAGAGAGAGAGAGAGAAGAGACGAAGCAGGGCGGGTGACAGAGTGATTCCGACGCCTGTGGATTCAGAAGAAGGAAGGTGCAGAGGTGACCGACGACGCTGTGGATTCCGACGACGCCTGTGTTCCGACGAACTAGGTAAAAACCCCCTTTTCTTGCTTCAAACTACCTGTGTAATTCCGACGACGCCTGTGATTCCGACGACGCCGGATGACGGTGATGGTGGCAGGGGGGACGGCGGTGGTTTTTTGGTGGTGGGTGTTTGACGGTCGTTGATGGTGGTCGTTGAGAGTGTTTTGCAGAGGAGGGGGGGCTGTGGTGTTGACGAAGGTGGGTTTCAGAGGTGGTTTGGGGTGGTTGTTGTGGGTGTTTTGCAGAGGGGTTTGGGGTGGTTGTTGTGGGTGTTTTGTAGAGGGGTTTTGGGGTGGTTGTTGTGGGGGTTGGGGTGGATCTGATGAGGGGTTCGAAATGGTGGTTCGATTGGTGGTTTGGTGGATCTAAATGAGGGGTTTGGTGATGGTTGATGGTTCGACGGTGGGGAGGTGGTGGTGGTACGGCGATGGTTCGACGGTGGGGAGGTGGTGGTGGTCATCATGTTTGAGAGAATTACACAAATTATTATTATTATTATTATTATTATTATTATTAGAGATAATTACACATATTGTCCTTTAATTATACATAAAACTACACAGATTGTCCTTCATTGAGGGTGAAAAGACAGATTTGCCCCTCACGTGAGGGGCATGTGACCTACTTACAAGATTTTTAACTGGTTTGGCTTAAAGGACATAGGATGTAACAACTGTATAAAACAAAGGACATAAGGAGTTAAAAATTCTAAAAAAAAGGACATAGGATGCAATTTCATGTATAACTAAAGGACAATCTGTGTAATTCTCTCTTAAAATAGCTTTAGTTTAGTTTATTATATGTATAGATAATAAAAGGTTATTAGCTTGTAAAATGTTTATGTAGATAATTTGAAATTAAACTATACTTATATTATTTTGATTAAATCTAAGCCACTTATACAATCCAATAAGATCTACCAAGAAACTTATTTCAGCGGGCCAAAATTTTTAGCGGAACGGTACCGGATCAGACTGGTCTGTCATGCCAAAAACTTGACCTGGTTCGTCCCTCGTTCGATTAGGAAGGTTTAATATTTTTCTACAACTTTTTCAGAGGTATTTTTTTAGCCAAAACCTCACATACAAATTAAGAGACAACTCTACTCCAAAGACATACCGATGTTGTAATGTAATGATATCATTAAAAAACTATATGTTATGTAATATCTTATACTTATTTTTTATATGTTGTTTTTGTAATTCGAATACTGTTAAGGAGAAACATGAGTATAACAGCTATGAATCTATCAGTGTCACCATGTATTAGGTGCAATGTGCCAAACAGTGTTGCTTGAATTTCATACAAAGCTCCAATGAAATATCACATGATCAGTTTTGCTGCATAAATCCATTTTTTAGATATATAATTATTAAAATTGAAAAGTCTCTATCTTTCCTTCATAAATACAGCAATTGAAACATCCAAACGTAAAGTTTAAATTTTAGTTGCTCATGTATAAAGAAGAATTGATTACAGAATCACAAATAATGCGACAGGTGTAAGGTACAATATGAACAATGCATTTATAACTAAAAATTGAATGAAATAGTGTAAATCTAAAAGGTTAAAGAGGTTGTTTTACAACATCTACACCGTTAATAAGTACAGAGTCAGTAGGATGTAGGATGTATGACTGAGTGACGGACTCTGAAATGAGAGTATATCAATGTGGTGGTGGAGGGAGTGGTGGGGCATGATGTGGTTGAGTGAGGGTTATATGAACACATATGGATGAAAGGAAAATGAGACAATTTTCATACATCATTTTGAAACATAATGGATAAGAGGTTTGCTACTTGACTGAGAGATGTCATTCTAGCGAACCAAATACACTTAATGTTGACTGATTCAAAAGTAATCACTAAAATAGCCCAGTGGTAAGGGGAAATTTGTAAAGGTTTAGGATAGTGAGGGGTGTGGGGTTCGAGTCCCCTTAGCAAAAACCTAGTAAATCCTAGTAAATCCCATCAATAGCAAGCACTATTAATAGGGTATGGGGAGAGTGGGATGTAGGCAAACCTTACCTTTATTCCTAGGATAAAAAGGTTGCTTCCAGAGAGACCCTCAACTCTATAACACACAAACGACAAACATGACTAAAAAAGGTAGGAAGCTACCAAATATCACACACTAATGATAGGGTAACATAGTGGACCAAAAGATTATAAGACCATGTGTAATGGTAACCAAATTGGGACGTACGTGGTTGGGGCAAAAAAACGCCCCCATCCCATTTGTACACCGCCCCCTCCTTCTGAATTGGGGCGTTTTCAAGTCCACCAAGAAAATTTTCACGGCGTGGTTTTGTATGTAGTGGCCAATCAAATTCAAAGGTTTATTAAATAAAAAAATAATTAATTAATATTAAATGATTGATGCTCATGAAAATTTTCACCTTACCACTACACCCCATCCTAATTTCAATCCCTTAATGGGCTAACATGCCACGTGTCGATTAATGTCTCATGCAAGGTGAAAATTTTCACCTCTCACTACACATAGTCTAATAAATAAAAACAAAAATAATAATAATAATAATAATAATAATAATAATAATAATAATAATAGTATAACAAATAAAAATCAACATATGCACAGGAAGACACTCTCGAGCACAGGTGCCCTAAAGTGTAGGAAGGTCGGCGTAAGACCTGACTAAAGCACTACTTTACCCTCTCCTAAGAGTCTTTAAACGTATAGGGGTTAAAGAATGATAAACATATGTAGATTGGTCATTATAAATATATTAATACCTATGTCGTTTGAACAGTAATTGTATTAATGAGGGTTGGCCCACTAGCTAACCATTAGTTTTTATTATTATTATTATTATTATTATTATTATTATTATTATTATTATTATTATTATTATTATTATTATTATTATTATTCTTTAAAACACACACACCGTTTCCTGCTCTCTCTGTGTCTTCTGATACGCCCACCGCCCGCCGACATGCTACCACCGTCTGCTGCCATCCCAAACCGCCACCGTCGGCCGTCATTCCGCTTATATGTTAGGCGGATTCCTATGGTGTAACGGTTTCTCTTTCAAATGGTATGTTTTATTATTATTATTATTATTGTGTCTGTGTCTACCGACTTGCATGTTGCCTTTCATGGTTGTTCTTTGTTGGTCTGATTCCGGCAACGGTAGCGGCGGTGATTTGGTAGTCTTGCTAGCGGCGGTTACAGCGGTCGTATTGAATCGGCGGTGGTAGTCGGTCGTTTCAACGCCTACGGCCGTCGTCTGGTTGTTTCTATGTTTTGATTGTTTGTGTGTGTTGAATATTGTTGGGTATTGAGTACTCTGGTTCCTGCCGCCTTGCATGTTGTCTTAGTGGGGACGGTTAAAGCGGTCGTATTGAACCGGCGGTGGTAGTGGGTCTGTTCAATGCCTACGGCCGCCTTCTTGTTCAACGGGCCCCCTGATTTATAGTTTCTATGTTTCGATTGTTTGTGTGTGTTGAATATTGTTGGGTATTGATCACTCTGGTTCCTGCCGCCTTGAATGTTGTCTTCATAGTTATGTTTTTTGAACAGTGATTGCATTTATGAGCCCTGGCTGTGCAGGGCGGCACAGAGTGCTATTTATTGGTGTCATTTTGCCAACGGTTTGCCAACGGTGGTTCCAGTGGTTTTGTGGGGTTTTTAACGGCGGTTACAGCGGTGGTATTAAACCGGCGGTGTTAGTGGGTCGGTTCTACGTGTACACCCGTCGTCTGGTTCGATGACCGCCCTTATTTATAGCTTCTATGTTTCATATCCAGTGGTTCAAAAATGTTACATTGGTGGTGTGAGGACATTTTGTCTATTTTAAAGAGGTTATGATCATGGTTTTGTATGCACCTATGTGAATCCACATGGCTTAGCTATCGGTGTAGGTGCAGCCATGGCAGATTAACCCTGTTTGTTGGTTTGCTTATAATAACTATATTAATACCTACGCATCATGGATTAGGTTCCATGTTTGCTTATTTTTTTAAAGGCTATGATGATGGCTCTCTATGTGCCTAATTGAATCTGGTAAAGATAAGGTTATCTACACCTTGGCGGGGCAAGTGAGATGGTCATTTGACTTGCTACATTTTCATATGGCAACCGGTAATGGTGCAGCCATGGCAGATTAATCCTTACATGACAACTGATAACGATGCAGCCATCGCGGCTTCTAGGTTTGGTTGTTTGAAAAGCTGAATCTGAGCATTAGTGTGTGGTCTTTGCTTTATGATCATCTTTCTGTTATGATGAAGGCTTTGAGTACACGTTAGTGAATGTAAGCAACGATGAGGTTATCCGCGTCTTGGCGGGGGGCAGCCCACATAAATACATTTGTCGTTCAATAGGCATAGGTATTAATATATTTATATTATTATAATAGCGTTTGGTTGAATGTTCGCCTGTCTGATACGTGCCTAGATGAATCTAACCAAAGATAAGGTTATACGAATCTTTGTAGTGGTTCTGATAGAGCAGTAACTTCGTTAATCAGTCCTGGCCTTCTATGTATTGCTTTTATACAATTTTTTGGGTTTCCTAACAGGTTTGAGGTGTTGGTGTGGTGGTTGCCTGCTGTGTTTCTTGATCAGTTGTCCGGGCTCGAGTCGGTGGATATCTGGTTTTTATAGTAATTCACGTGTCTTATCTGATGTGGTGTCTAGACAGGTGTTAAACTCGCTTTGCATGTTTAGTTACTGGTATTATATTATCATTATAGATTTTTTAGTGGTTTTTTTATTTCCTGTTTTCTCTCGACCGAGGCTCTTCTTCTTTCCTTTTTTACTCTTTTCAGTAACAGCTGAAGGTGATCTCTGCTTTAGATGCTTCTGTTGATGTCGTTTGATTGATGTTATGTTTTATTAGATGCTTAAAGAAGCTACATTTCATGTAATTGGAATGCAGCCATGGCGGACTTATCCTTATGAGATATTCTATATCTTGGCGGGGCAACCCATAGGTTCATGTGGTATGCCCATGTTTAGGCATTTCATTCGGTATACATGTCTTGGGGCTATGGTGAAATTCTTTAATGCATGTTACTCTGATTGTCGTTGCTCTTGCTTCGTCGTCTATGATAATGTCGTTGCCTTCGGTTTCCGGCGTGATTAATGGGTGTGCAGCCATGCGGACTTATCCTTATGAGATATTCCATATCTTGGCTGGGTAACCTATAGGTTCATGTGCTAACCAGGCGATGTGCAATCTGTGTGGATTATCTAAGCCTGTCAGACCAGTCGATGTACAGCATGTTAGCCTTCTGAACCCAAAAATGTTCTTTTGTTGGTAACATGTGGATGTAGTTTCTGGTTTACCGCCTACTGTTGATGTCGTTTGATGCATGTTTTTTTTAAAGGCTTTAAAGAAGCTGCATTTTGTTACAGTGTTTTGTGGTTTTTTTGTGCATGTTGCATGTCCGTGTGTTATTTGATTTGTATAACGTTTTTAAAGTGTTTAACAAATCTTCATTTTCATTTAGTTGTTATCGGGTGTTGTATTAGTCTGGCAATGTTTAGGCATTTGATTTAGTCTGCATGTCTTGGGGCTATGATGAAATCCTCTAATGCATGTTGCTCTGATTGTCGTTGCTCTTGCTTCGTCATCTATGATAATGCCGTTGCCTTCAGTTTCCTGCGTAATTAATGGGTGTGCAGCCATGGCGGACTTATCCTTATGAGATATTTCGTATATTGGCGAGGCAACCCATCGATTCATGTGGTAACAGTCGATGTGCAATCTGTGTGGGTTATCTGAGCCTGTCAGACCAGTCGATGTGCAGCCTGTTTACCTTTTGAACCCAAAAATGTTCTTTTCTTGCTAACATGTGAACGTAATTTCTAGTTTACCGCCATCTGTTAATGTCGTTTGATGCATGTTGTGTTTTTTTAAAAGGCTTAAAGAAGCTGTATTTCATGTTAGTGACGTTTTAAGTGCCAAAAAAGGATGCATTTCGTTTGACTTTTATTCACTACATTATTATGTATGGCTAACTATGCAATGGTATTACCGGTATAGTTTAGAGTTGTCAATGCACCTGCCATTGTAATACATCTACGCAGAAGGCCTGTAGACTTTGGCTGCACGCAAATTGTTGGTGTTGCTGGTTACAACAGGGGAGTGGCTATGTCTAATAGTGTACATGGTATATGTTTTCCATACCGGGGCTATGATGAGTTGTTGGATACAAGCGCAAAACTACTACGGGTACCACGTTGGTGTTGTAGCACTAAATGGCACTTGGTTTCATGCAATATGGCCTGCAGCCAAAGCTGTGTCAGTTTTGCGACTCTGAGCCTTCTTTGGTTTTGCTCTTTTAGAATAATGTTTGATGACTTTTCAAAAACCTTTTTTTGGGTACATCAGCTTTATATACTATGATTGTACAAACCATAATGTGCTATTGCTTTTTAGCGGTATTTTCCTTGGTCATGATGAGTAACATATGCTTTCTTTTAAAAGCTCTGAACCAAGATGATAAAATGTTATTGCGTTACCTATGCTAATGCCGAAAGGGGAGAGCCTCTGCATATTTCATTAAGAATGCAACATTGAAGTTAAAAATCTTTTGCGGAAAGCCAATCTCCACGATATGGCGGTTGGATTTGATATGGTAGCGAGTACTGTGCTAAATGGAGTTACTGCAAGGCAACGATCAAATCCATTTCTCAGAATTCCAATTAAAATAGGAATATGCAAATCCTTTGGAGCAGCTGAAACTGGGAAATGCGAATGTGACACATTTTATCTTATCTTATATTATTTTAAAATCTTTTATTGTATACTAAAGTGCAACTCCTTTCACATTTCAGGTCGTTATTGATATACACCTACCAATTTTAGGTATGTTATTCAAGTAGAAAGCAATAATCTTTAGGGTTTTTTTTATTTTGGTTTCCTGATAGTTGAAACTGAACTTCAATATAGGCACAATATTTACAAATTTCTTAGGCTGTCTGCTTAGATGTTATATTTTCATAGTGAGGTTAATTTACAATTTGGAAGAAACAAAATATTTAACTTTTTAGAAAAAAATGGATGATCCAAAATCTTATGTTGAGTGTGTAATGGGTCACATAAAGGTTTATAGGACCAAGTTTTACTGGGAAAAAGGAGTTTATACATAAATCAAAATCCAAATTGCAGGAGATCGTTGATGCTGATGATGGTAATCAACAGAGAATGCATTATTGTTGTTAATGGTGTAGAGTTCGTCTTTTCAACTGAAAGAACGTAAGTTCTAAAGAAAACAAAGAGAGTACATACTGGTCAATTAGCAAAGATGTGAACATCTTAGGAAAGAAAGAAACCTACCATGCTATTCTTTCTTTTAGAGTAGCATGGCAGGTTTCTTCCTTTCCTAAAATTAGAGGATTTTCGCTAACTTACTATTATGCTCTCTTTTGGTTTTCTTTAGAGTCCACGTTCTTTCAATTGAAGAGATGAACTCTACACCATCAACATCAGTAATACATTCTCTCTTGATCATCATCACCGACATTAATGATCTCAGGTAATTTAGCTTCTGATTTATGCTTTAAAACCTTCTTTTTAGCAAACGCCAGTTGTGTACGCATTTCTTTAACACATGAAATGTCTTCCATGAGGTTTTGAACTATCCTTTGCATCCCGAAAGGAAAATATTTATTCTTTAAAATTGTTTGCTAAGCTTATTACGAATAGATAATCAACTACACAATCCTATGGGTTTGAAAATTTTGTGCTTAAGCTTAATTTCAGCTTCAATAATCAAGAAACTAAAAAAAACCTAAAGATTGTTGCTTTCTACTCATTTCCGATTTCAGACTGGACTATTATATATGAGCAACCCAAAACGGATGTTAACATTCGCATGCCTTAACTGCTTAAAGTTCAAGAATAAAAGGTTACTTTTATTTCTAATTATCTTTACCTCTTTTTCCTTTTAGTTGTGTTTACCTTACATGACTCTTAACATGGCTATACTAATGGAAAAATGGCCTGCAAAATAGATATGGCAATACTAAGATTCATATACCTCAGGTGCTGAAAGTTTAAGAATAAAAGGTTAACAAATGAATGTGGTGATGTTAGAATTGACATGCCTAGAGTGCTTAAAGTTCAAGAATATAACGTTTCTCTTATTTGTCATCTTATTTGGTATTTTTCCCCACAAATGGTATTTCTCTTACATAACTTTTAACATGGATAGACTAATGAAAGAATCACATGACAAACGAATGTTACAACGGACTTGAGCCGGAGTTTCTGCTTCAACAACAAGGGCGTAGAGTAAAATATCATCATTAATGGAAGAGCTATCATTAATCTTTGTTTTATTTTTATTGTTGTTATTTGCATAACAAATTGCTTTAATTTGCTTATTTTCCAATAAAGTTTAGTTGATGTTCAATGTAAGTTTGTACATTTAGGTTTTTTTACCATAACTATGTCAACTCTTTTATATTGTAAACTAAAAGACGTGTTTTAATGTTTTTTATGTCTCCCATATGCAGTTTTAGATGTGGCGAAAATGGTGGTAAGTTGTCACATAAGGATTGTTATCGCTTTACCAGCTATTCGGTCAACGTCTTTACAAACGCCACCTCCGCAACGCGGGGGATACACCCTAGTTGGAGATTAAAGGTGAATCTACACTTGTATAGATGCTTATTATATAAAATAAGACACGTGTTCGTTTATAATTCGTACACATACACTATGAGTTATTTTAATAGTTAAATGATAAATCTTAAATTAATACACAAATAAACAAATGGATGAAAATTCCAGATGCATTCTTGGGTTATATATTTATGTATTGATTTTTTTTATCTAACCCTCCCATATATTCATTTCCGTGTACAATTAAATTACCACAAAGACCATTTTTTATTATTATCATTAATTGTACTAGCAGGGAACTCACACGTTGCGGCAAAGTCGACAATATAGGGCGGAAATATAATTCAAACCTTAAAACAATTAAACGAATTAATATGTAAGGTATATGTTTTTGTGTGTGTAAGCACTTGTGCTTCGTAGTATGGTAATTTTTTAAAGTCTAGAAGGAGAAATGATAGCATGCTACATTCTATATACCATATGTAATTTGACCTACATGCCGGTAAAAAAAATGGAAGTAGCAGTTTGACTCATTAGCAACTATTATTATACTAATAGTCCCACTCAATGTGTTGAAAGTGTCAAATCTTGAGAGATTGCCGAGGAGAAGAAAGCTTTATAAGATCCACATTAAGAGAAGGTTGGAACGGCTCATGTGTAATCAACCTGCAAAGAAGTATACCCGTAACTTTTTCCACATGATAAAAGCAATGCAATAAAACTGCTAATCAAGTGCACCATAAATTTCTATCAGTGGCATCGAAAAGTGAAATTGGAAGTTAGGTTAGTTGAAAATATTCCACATAAGACTTCCCAACCTGAGAACTTCATAGACGTGCATAGATCTGTTTTTTTTTTCTAGGAACCAAACCAGTTCCAAACTGGTTTGTGTTTGGTGCCAGTTCGTGTCTGAATCGGTTTCGGTTTTGGTTTGGATCGATTTGGGTTCGTGTTTGGTGCCAGTTCGTGCAGCACCCTAGAACCAAACATTGTATGGCTAAGATACAATATGTAAACGAAATTGCATACTTAAAATGCAACGCAAAACCTAAACGAAATTGCATAGTTAAAATGCAATCCCTAAAACTGCACGGTACGCAACCAAAATGTACCATGCAAAACCATACAACGCTTAGTCAAACTATGCAAAGCCTAATTGCAACCCCCGTTCAAACATATATCACAAACTATGTCCATAAATACAGCAAATGCAAAAAGTGGATATAGGTAACAAATCTAAACAATAAAACATTCAAGCACAATTGTTTTACAGATCAAATCAAAAGCATGACATCAGTTCAGCAAATCAACATTGTTATGAAAAGTTACAAACACAAGGAAAAAAAAAAGCAAAGTGAGCCACTAAGCCTTAAAATCTGATGAGGCGTCGCTGAAATCATCCTCGTCCGAACCAGACAACTCGAGCTTCTCGTTCCCTTCAGGATTATCAGTATCAGCCTTCACATCTGGCTGCACCTTCTTCATAGCATACTTGTGCCTCGTGTACACTACGCCTTGTTTCCCAAAGGATCGTCGCAGCTCATAGCAGGTGGGGCGAATCCTATGGCTAACGACGAATCCACCAGTTCTAGATCTAAACGGTCATACTCCGCAACCTTCTTCGCAAGGATGGCATCAAGGGCTTTATCGTGCAAAGTAAATTGTTCCAGCGCCTTACCATCCTTTGCATGCTGAACCCCTCCAAAAACCCTGCTTTGCAGCCAGCAAGCTTCGCAGCAGCTTTGACCCCCGCAACAGCCTTGCACACCTCGTCGCAGTTCTTAACATAGTGGGCAACCTGCAAACACAAAAGTTAAACATTCGTTACAGTACAAAAGTGTGAATGAGAAGGAAACTAAAGAGAGAGATCAAAGCAAACCTCAGGGACACAACATGTGAGCAATCACTCACGATCGTCATGCGCTAAACGCGCCTCGTCACGAGTTTCTAACAGCTCCCTTCAAGATCGGCATTCTTCTGTTGTAAGACCAAGTTGCGGTCTTCTAAAGCCAGCTTCTCTTTCCCTAACTCAGCAAGCTCATCATCCTTCTCCCTTAACCTCTCCCAAGCTTCAATCAGAGCATCGTTGCACGGCGTCAATGCTTCATTCAACTGCAAAATCTCTTTAGAAGCCTCATTATACTTTTGTTTCGCCTCCTCCTCTCGACTCGCCGCAGCCTCTAATTTCGTATTAGTTTTAGAGCAAGCAACAACCCACTACTGCTCCCTCTCCGATATATGATCCTTCAGCTTATCCCGCTGCTCGCGGAAGGTGACAGCATCACACTTCGCCCGCTTCAACTCTTGATTCAGTCTGTCACGCTCCTCACACACACGCTTCATCTCCTGATCATATCTGTCTCGCTCATGGGTCAAGGACCCCCACTGACGAGCAATCTCAGCTGAGGTAGATAGCATGTTCGCCACGCTCATGACATGATCGTCAAGTAAGTCATTGCGTGGGCAAGTAGCTTGGTGCTCGCGCTCAGCCGGAGGGATAAGGTTAGCCAGAAATTGGCGACAGTTTTCCACATCCAAAAACCGGGTGTCCGGAGTCAGCGTCCAACCAGAAACAAACACTCCACCCGCGCCGACTCCACCCTCAGATTTGGATGCGCCAGAGAAACTGGCGTCCGGTTCAGCAGTCACCTTTTTCTCCTCGGAGTCATCTTCAACATAATCTAAACCCCGCCCATCACCCTCACTTATGTCTGTCGGCGAAATCCGACCAGTACCCATCTCCATATCCACACCTTCTGGCTCTTTAGAGTCACTTAAATGGATAACAACCGGAGATGCCTGAGGTGTGGCTTGGCGGGCAGGCGATGACACCAATGGTGTAGGTTATCGGGGAGGTGGGGACTATAGTGGCGGAACATCTCGTAATGGGCCCTGGACAGGAGGAGTAGGGGGACGCGCCTCGGAGACGGAGTCTTCTGTTTGTCAGTTGGGTCAACTGCAAATCCTTCAGCAAAAACAGCAGTCGTGATGCTCCCCTGCGCACCCTCCCCCATCAAGTCAGCTGCGCACGAAAAACATAAGTAAATAAATAACAAGTGTGCAGCAAGGAAAAAATATAAATGAAGAGTAGGACGCACTTACCAAGCAAACTGTCTTCAGCATTATGGACAAGTTCGTCAAACTTCACCTTCTTTCCAACCGGGGATGACAAACCCCCCGCACCATCCCTCTCCCTGGAGGCACGCCGGACCTGGAGCGCCTAGACCGCTTTTTCTTTTGAGGAGTATCCTCAAGAATAGGCCCAGGCTCCGTTGTGTCCACCACCAACGGTTTCTGTATTACCACATCCTTCACTGCTTCAGTCAAACCAGCAACAACAGAATCATCTTGCACAAATGCATCAGAAAGTTCAACGTAGCTGCGTTCAATAGCATTATAATTTTGGAGATATCTGCTAACCACTTCGTGGTTTAAAATAAAGCTATAATCTTCACCTCCAGAGTCGCCATCATCCTTTTTCATCTTTGGGTTGCGCACCCTCTGGACGATGAAGTCGTCCACTTCGGTCTCTTCATCACTGTCGTCCACCACAAAGACAAGCGAAGGCATCTTACAGCTACCGCCTGCGGACGACACATGCGGAGACGAAGATGCGTGCGAGTCAGATGACACGTCACATAATATGACAATAAAAGGATACCCCGTCCGTATAAACATGTTAAGGGCAGAAGGGTTGACAAAAAGCGGAGATGACTCACCTGCTTCAGTGATAAGCAGCTGCGGCTGGTCCTTAGCCTGCGCAACATCAGCAAGCTTAGGGCGCACCAACGTGTCCCAAGCCTTTTCCAAGATGTATAACTCGTTGTCTGCCAACTCCTTAAAAGCGAAGCCCATGTTGTCTCCGCCCAACAGCAAACTATACAAACTCTCAACCTCTGCGAAAAACAGCAAGGCAAAATAAATTCAAGAAACAAACCAAACACAAAAGCAGCGCTGGGCCAAAAAGAAAACAACTAACCTTTCCATCCTCATTCAAATAGGGATTGCGGCCCACAATGTCATAATTCATGCTCATCCCAGCTATCACAAGCGCATCAGGAAGATTGCAAACATCCATAGGATGATTGCTCAGCATCTTAAACCACTATTGCTCTTTATAGTCAATGAGCACAACCTTGCCACTCCCACTTCAGGATCCAGACGACCCATTTTAATCGAAACCACACATTCGTGATCCAGAAGAACTTAGGCTTCCGTTCCCTAAAGCTCTTAACACCAGCCTTCGCACAAGGAGAGACACCAGCACGCGGACGGCAGGAGAGCCAACTTTCCATAAAGCACAGGCTGTAGAAAACATAAAACATGTCGACTAACGGCTCTATCTTCAGGGCATGAAAACAAAACTCGAAGAACATAAACCGATACATCAAACCTGGGTGGATCTGGCTTAGATGCACACCCACAGCCTGTACAAAGGTACTTAAAACTTGGTGATTGGAACCCTAAAATTACAGAGACCAATCTTCCCAACCGGCGGCTCAAGTATAGTTTTCCCCGGAGCAGGCATTTCAACACCATATGACGAAGGAAAACCAAAATCCTTGCGAAATCTCCTAAACTCATCCCTAGTCCAAACCACTGTCACTTCACCTACAAGCGGCGGAGCCCTCTTAGAACCATCATCGGATTTCTTACTGCCCCTACGTTTCTTCTTCGGAACGTTAATGACGTTCTCCATTTGATAAAAGCTATAAATCTTCTAAGTATTGGAGGAAAAATTAACGGCAGAAATGAGGAGTTTTTGAGGAGAGATTTTTGAAATTTTGGTAAAGTGTATGAAGGAAGGGAGGTGAAAAAAGAGTTTAAATAGGAAAATGCCACGTCCCTCTGATGGTTGCAATCGTGTGGCACGACCACCGAATCAAAACGTTACACGTCAGAGAGAGAGAGAAAAAGCGTCGCAAGAAATGACAACTGGGCCCCACTACACCTCTGACACAGTACAACCGTCAGAGACTTTTCGGCTACCAACTTGTCTTTTCACCCACGCGCCCTGATAGTTTTCATGTGAGCATTAATTGCTGACATGCGCCATTTTCCCACTTGCAAGAGCTTCGCGCGACTGGCGCACAAACCAGACAAAGAGCACAGATAACCCCCGCAACTGAAATTTTTTCTTCTCTAAGTCCAGCGTCCTGCACGATGCGCATATAGAATACTAGACTAGGGGGACTTGAAGAGATATGTACCCGCACATGCGCACGACCCCACATCTCCACACACGTCAACACACTATGCTGACGTGGACTTCTAGAAGCCTGCGCATGTAACCTCGTACATGATAGCTGCCATCTGACAACGAAAGGGACACACAGCCAATCAGAGGCGATTATTCCCTGCTCCATGATCACCTACAGGTACGAGGTACAGAAAAGGACAGAAAGGACAGTCACAGGACACGTGGACCAATCGCAGAGCGACAGCGCCAACGATGACAACGGTCTACGATCGTACAGCCAGCTGTCATTCCTTCATCAGCCAATTACAGGTCACCTCAGAGACCTATAAATACCCTTATCCATAGGGCTGTTCACGAGCCGAGCCGATCCGAACGAAGCTTTGCTCGTGCTTGGCTCGTTTACAAACCGAACCGAGCGGAGCGGCTCGTTTACAATCGAGCCGAAAACCTAACGGGCATTCTTTGAGCGTAAATTTTCCGAGCGAGCGCCGAGCGAGAATCGAGCAGAGAATAATATGAATGATTATAAAATTGTGATGTTTCCTTTGATGTTTTCATTGTTGGGTGACAACTAAGGTCAAAATGTCCGATGCTAACACTAATATTGAGATCCCAATGTCCAAGGATAAGGCTTAAATTGAGACTGGTGAGGTGATGAGCATACGTCAAACAACAGTTTCCTTCCCAATGTTTCCTTCGAGATCCCAATGTCCAATAAGGCTTAGATTGAGGCTGGTGAGGTGATGAGCATACGTCAGACAACAGTTGTTGCATTGTGACGTGGGTGTGATATCAAGCGACCATTAGCGATGGACGACTATTAACATAAAGAAGTCAAGACTGTCACCTCATGACTTATTGTTTTACTATTAAATCTAGTGTTAATTTTTTTTATTGTGTTAAGTGGGCTGATTATATTTTGTTTGCGTATACTGAATCAAATCCAATAGAATCTTATATATAAAGCCATAAATTTATCTATAAATTGTGTGTTTTATTTATTATTAATTAAATAAATAAAAATTTATTCGAGCCGAACCGATCCGAGCGTACCTTTGCTCGTGCTTGGCTCATTTACAAACCGAACCGAGCCGATCGGCTCATATACAACCAAGCGGAAGAACGAGCGAGCGTTTTTCGAGCATTTTCGAACGAGCGACGAGCGATTTGAACAGCCCTACTTATCCATTTCAGGAGAAGGGGTATTCAACCTTCAGCAGAGAAATTCTCAAAGAGCTCGTCTTATAGTTGAGAAGGATAGATTATAGTGGAAACGCTGTAACGATCTTATATTTGAGTCTTGTATTGTCCGAACTGTCATTACTAAGATTCACATGCCTCAGGTGCTGAAAATTCAAGAATAAAAGGTTAACAAATGAATGTGGTGATGTTAGGATTGAATGCCTAGAGTGCTTAAAGTTCAAGAATATAACGTTTCTCTTATTTATCATCTTATTTGGTATTTTTCCCCGTAAATGGTATTTCTCTTACATAACCTTTAACATGGATAGACTAATGAAAGAATCACATGACAAACGAATGTTACAACGGACTTGAGCCGGAGTTTCTGCTTCAACAACAAGGGCGTAGAGTAAAATATCATCATTAATGGAAGAGCTATCATTAATCTTTGTTTTATTTTTATTGTTGTTATTTGCATAACAAATTGCTTTAATTTGCTTATTTTCCAATAAAGTTTAGTTGATGTTCAATGTAAGTTTGTACATTTAGGTTTTTTTTTACCATAACTATGTCAACTCTTTTATATTGTAAACTAAAAGACGTGTCTTAATGTTTTTTTTATGTTTCCCATATGCAGTTTTAGATGTTGCGAAAATGGTGGTAAGTTGTCACATAAGGATGGTTATCGCTTTACCAGCTATTCAGTCAACGTCTTTACAAACACCACCTTCGCAACGCGGGGGATACACCCTAGTTGGAGATTAAAGGTGAATCTACACTTGTATAGATGCTTATTATATAAAATAAGACACGTGTTCGTTTATAATTCATACACATTAACATACACTATGAGTTATTTTAATAGTTAAATGATAAATCTTTAATTAATACACAAATAAACAAATGGATGAAAATTCCAGATGCAATCTTGGGTTATATATTTATGTATTGATTTTTTTTTATCGAACCCTCCTATATATTCATTTCCGTGTACAATTAAATTACCACAAAGACCATTTTTTATTATTATCATTAATTGTACTAGCAGGGAACCCACACGTTGCGGCAAAGTCAACAATATAGGACGGAAATATAATTCAAACCTTAAAACAATTAAAAGAATCAATATATAAGGTATACGTTTTTGTGTGTGTAAGCACTTGTGCTTCGTAGTATGGTAATTTTTTAAAGTCTAGAAAGAGAAATGATAGCATGCTACGTTCTATATACCATATGCAATTTGACCTACATGCCGGTAAAAAAAATTGGAAGTAGCAGTTTGACTCATTAGCAACTATTAATATACTAATAGTCCCACTTAATATGTTGAAAGTGTCAAATCTTGAGAGATTGCCGAGGAGAAGAAAGCTTTATAAGATCCACATTAAGAGAAGGTTGGAACGGCTCATGTGTAATCAACCTGCAAAGAAGTATACCCGTAACTTTTTCCACATGATAAAAGCAATGCAATAAAACTGCTAATCAAGTGCACCATAAATTTCTATCAGTGGCATCGAAAAGTGAAATTGGAAGTTTGGTTAGATGAAAATATTCCACATAAGACTTCCCAACTTGAGAGCTTCATAGACGTGCACAGATCTATTTTTTTTTCTAGGAACCAAACCTGTTCCAAACTGGTTCGTGTTTGGTGTCAGTTCGTGTCTGAATCGGTTTCGGTTTGGTTCGATTTGTGTTGTGAACCAATTCATGCGTACACTTTTTTTATGAAAAGACATCACAAAATTATTATTTTTACGTAAAGTCTGACTTTTATTGATTTTTAAAATATTTCTAAAGTGTATAGGTATATATTTGTATGTGTAGAAACTTTTTTATATAATTTTGTTATATATAAATTTTGTGTATAAAATTGCAATTTTTTAATAAAATGTAGTAATTGCTTAATTTAATTTGTTTGATACCTTTCTCAAATGCTTTATAATATAATATAGATTATAGATATAGATAATGGTAATTGAAGGTTATGATAAAAGAATGTGTACAAGTAGGTTTTGCATGAATGGTAGAAAGGGAAAAAAATACATGACATTTGGCTTTTAAGCATGAGACTTTTCATTTGCCATATTAAAATTCATGTAAAATGACATTTGTAGACATCTCTTCTCCTTTATAATATAGTATAGATTAATGGTAATTGAAGGTTATGATAAAAGAATGTGTACAAGTATGTTTTCCATGAAGGGTAGAAAGGGAAAAAATTACATGACATTTGGCTTTTAAGCATGAGACTTTTCATATGTCATCTTAAAATTCATGTAAAATGACATTTGTAGTATAGAAGTATAGATATAGATATAGATAGTATAGATTATAAGTTAATTCTTTTTAAAGGCCAACAAAGTCGTCACGGGCTCCCGTAGGAATCTATTTATGACAAATTCAGGATACCCATGGGGCACCCGGTCCTCGAAATTGTGACCGTTAGGCATCAAATCATCTATTATTAGTTCTTCATACCACTCCATCGGAAAGAAATTGGGTGTTAAAAGATAATAATAAATAGAATTGAAGGTGTATGATTGGTATCCTGAAATGATGACTATTGGTGAAGAAAATGGTAGATCAATAAATAGAGTAACGAGGAACACAACATGTGGGTTTATACTTGAGTCTAGACTATGGGACCATATAGACAGTTGAACAAGATTGAGACCCTAAACTACAATAATTGCTTCATTACAAGAAACCCAAATTCAAACTTGAACCCAGACCAGGCCACAAAACATTATGACGATCAACTTCCCCTAGGGTTCATATTGACAGTTATACGATGGACCATGTTGCAACCTTGACTTTGACCGTTTAATATCTAGATAAATAGTTTCTTACCGTAAATATATTTGTTTGGAGTTGCATTTAAAGTTAATCATCAATATCCATAGTAAAATATCCATATCCCATAGTAATACTATTGCAAATGGACAAGTTTAGAGGGTTGTGTATGGATTAAAATTTTAAAAAAGAAACAGGGTTGGTTTCGGTTTACACGATTACAAAAAAAAAATATCCTCATTGTATATTTTTAAATATGAAACTATAATAATTTGGGGTGAGCAAAATTAACCGCCATAACTAATAACCGAACCGATTTTAACCAATAACCGACATGACCAATGGTAATGGTAATGAATTTTTTTTAACAGACGAGCCCGTTATGGTCATGATTATGAAACTTTGGTCAACCGACATAACCAAAACCGAACCGAACTTCTAATTTAAAGTCTTGTAATAGGTTTATGTTTTACACTAACCATGTAGAATTTTCTACTAAGATAAAAGTATGCTCGTAACAAAACGATCTTGATGTAGGTGACCTTTATTTTAATAAAGAATTAAACTTGAGTTAGTTAAGGGGTTGTTTGGTTGATTAAATATTGAATCATTAAGAAATCTGAATGGTTAAGAGGTCTGAATGATTAACTGCTGAATTATTAAGTTGAACCTCTTAATGGTTAATTTTCTTGTCCCACGTTGATAGAAGAGCCTCATTAAGGTTCAGCCTAGTTCAGTGCTTAATGGTTCAGCAACATCCCAAATCTTAGTGGTTCAGCCTTAACAATTCCATTCAGAAGCTGAAACAAACGCATTGAATGCTGAAACATTTAGCGCTGAATGCTTCAGAGCCTCATTAAGAGACTTATGAAACAACCCCTAAGTTTTTTTATTGTCTAGAAATATCTTATTAACAATGATCCCCCATTGGTAGTTTAACAAAAAAAATGTATTCTTGTTAGTCTTATAAAAAAACTTAAGCTAAGTCTACCATTGTAGGTTCCATTTTTTATTTTGTTGACTCACGCGATTTTAATTGTTAAACTTTAGTCGAAAATTCGATTTAGTTGAAGTTTATGGTTAATAACCGAAATAACCATAATTGAACCATAACCGAATTCATAACCGATTAACCATAACCGAAGTTTGGTTATGATTATGGTTAAGGAAATCCCATAATCGAAATATGGGTTATGGTTATGGTTAATGGTAAAAACCGAACCAAACCGACCCATGCACACCCCTACTATAATCAATAAGATAGGTCAGTGAGGTCGCAGTAAGGCTAAGGGGTATAGTTCTCAAGTCCACAAGCAACATCATTCCCCCATCTCATCCCCATCAATAGGGGTGGTGTTCCCTCGTTATGTGACGCGAGTTTGGTTGTTTTTCCCGATGCTAAGCGGCGTGACTTTGTTCGTTTTCAACTCGACTCATCAGGTACGATAAAAATGAAAATTGATACCAGCTCCGATAATACCAATACTAGGAAACAATAAGGCTTGCTCATAATCCGTTTGATTCGTCTTAGTACCGAAACGATAACTACACTAGCTATGGCCTACAATACAAAAATATCATATATGTATATGTAAATTTAAAAAAGTAATAAAAACAAGAAAACCTTAAAACGCTTTTGGCAAAACTATATTATATTATATACTAATACAATTATCAACTTAACTGCATCTCAACGTCAACTAACAGCATATTATATATTTCCGTTACAGCTTACTAACCGTTTTACCTTTTGACTTTTATTACTTTCCTTTCATGTTTTATTAAAAGCTTTACCATAATTTCATAGATATACAAAAAAATAACTATCACTTAACATATATAACCGCCACAGATCAGCGGAGTGGACTCCGCTGACCACCATTAACCATCATATTCACAGATCTCTGAATGACCGCAGTTAACCATTAATCGTCATACAAAGGCTATCGCTTCCCCTCCAATCAGACAACCATCGTATCCTTTCATATTTATTTATATATAAACAAATTGACATTCAAACTTTCAGACAAACAAATTAGGCCAAGGAGAAGAAAAGGCTTCCACCGATTCACTGAATGATTCAATAATCTATACTTTCCGCAATTTTTGGCTTTTCGTTTTTGAATACTTTGTTCATCGATACAATTTCAAATTCGCATGTGTAACGAAAACTCTAAATTTCAATTGGCGTTATTTTGACGACCGGATCGGACCGGGATCCGGCAATTAGCAGGTGTGGTTGCATGTGTTCATTCATCTTTAAAATAATCATCCAGTTTGGATCGGATGTGAGGTGATGCAAGATTGTTATGAATCATGATGCCGGACTTGAATGAGACCTACGTATATGGAGTCACGGTGACGGTGGTAGATCCAGGGTGTAACAATATTGCTATTACCTTCTTCGATCCAGCGAAGAAGGGCATGTGGGTAAAGTTAGGGAAGAGGCTGTGGCTTTCAAGTTCCAATGGTTCCCATATTTTGATTTTTATTTTATGTGTGGAAGTTTAAAAAGCATACACATAATGCACATCCTTACAGACTACTTTTGTAGGCTTTGATTAATTTTTCTTTTAGTTTCATAATCTTAAATTCTTTATTGAATAAACCTGCATAATGTTTTGTACTTCTTTATTATTAATAAGCATGGAAATTTGTTTTCATTAGTTTAAATAAATTTCTGAAATTCTTTTAAATCAAATTGTGAGCAAAACACCTGTTTATTTACGTTGAAAATGTTACCAAATTTCATTAACTTTTTAGGTTTTGTTTCTTCTAATTTACCCTCAATTCTAATCTGCCAAGTTGACCCCTCACAATTTTCTTTCCCATTAGACTAACTATTTATCATAAACCTTATGTATTAGCATGTGCCATGAGTGTTAGCACATGTATTAAACAAAAAGTTTGTTTTACATAGTTGTTGGTTGAATATGTATCTCTATTGATTATGCCTAATATTATGTAAGTTGATTTAGCTTGGTAATGTAAGCTATGAATAAAGCAACAAGAAAATTGTTTTGCTTAAAAAATGATAATTAACAACCCGTCGCAACGCAAGGGTCGACGTCAACTCGTTATATAGAAAAACTAAAGTTTACTATGTCTTACCATAAAAAATGAATAAAAGAACGAATATTATTTTTAACTTTGCCTTTTAAATATTAGCGTCGTAGTTTGGTCATTTTCCCCTCTGTATCACTCGGTGTGACTTTGATCATCATCGGCTTGACTCATTGGGATCATAAAAAACAAATAGTGATATCGAATCTGATAATATCAATACGAGGTAGTCAGTACTTCATGATACCACAATTGCAAATGCACTCGCAATATATATAAAACCAAAGTTTTTTTTTTAAACAGAAAACCTAATGTTCACCATGCCTTCAAAAATAAAATAAGCACACATAAAAATGAACAAAGATGTTTTTTTCTAACTTTACCTTTCAAATATATAGGAAAATCTATACTACATTATATTATTTATTATTATTATTATTATATTATAAAGGAGGAGGCGTGGACAAATATGTCCAAATTGTCCAAAGTTAAGATGACATATGAAGAGTTCTTTGCTTCACACCCAATATGTCATGCAAATTCTTACAATACTACCCCTATTTGCAAAAGTAACTTATACATTTTTTGTGATATTAAATGAAATGGTTGAAAGCACCTTGCTATGAATGTAGAAAAGCTCTAAAGGTTGCCTACACCTTGCTATTTATGTAAATCATTAATCCATATTAAAGAAATTATTAATAAGGTTAAATACCTTTTATATAAAAGTTATCAATTTGTTCGAAGGATTCTACTTTGAAACAATATTCATAAAGTCATTTATTAAACTTTGAAAGCATCATAATTTATTATATTATGAATCAAAACTTAAAGCTTCTTAAAGCCTATGTTTATAAAATCACATATATTAGTATATAGTAATTAGACTCAAGAAATAGAATGTTATTTGGAAATCAGATCTGATGTTTAGAATGAATCCAATTTAGATTTTGTTCAATCATAATCATCTGGAACAACTGGGGTAGAAGTTGTTTTTAGAAATTTTGACGTAGTGGTGGGTGAAAAAACAGAAATATATGTGTTACATATTTATTATCATTATCTATATATATATACTACATTATAAAGGATGAGGCATGAGCAAATATGTTCAAAGTTAAGATTGTATATTGAAAGCATCATAATTTATTATATTATGAATCAAAACTTAAAGTTTTTTAAAGCCTGTGTTTATAAAATTACATATATTAGATTATTAGTATAGAGTAATTAGACTCAAGAAATAGAATGTTATTTGAGAATCAGATCCGAAGTTTAGAATGAATCCAATTTATTAGATTGTGTTCAATCATAATCATTTGGAACAATTGGGTAGAAGTTGTTTTTAGAAATTTTGACGTAGTGGTGGGTGAAAAACAAAAATATATGTGTTACATATTTATTATTATTATCTGTATCTATACTACATTATCAAGGAGGAGGCATGGGCAAATATGTTCAAAGTTAGATGGTATAACAAGGATTCTTTACAATTTCCTAAAATTTACCACTTTTCTTCCCTAAATGCCCCTAGAAGATAATCACACTACCTGTTTTCCCATTATGTTCATTCATGCTTAAAGTGATTCTCCTCACAAGGATTTCTCCTTCAATCAGTTACAAACTGTATATAGATCGGGACAGACAAAAAGTTTATAACACCCATTCATCAATATCAATATCATATCGATCATAATCCTTTAATTTCACCAACAACAACTATCAGGTATCATGAAGCGAAGTGCTAGAAAGAAACTCTGATGTGTGTGAAGAAATGAAATCTATGAAGGTAAAGTGCATAACCAAATTTTAGGTTTATATTAAAAATCAACTCCTTATCTTTACAAGAATTTGTTTTGCTTTGCATAAGATTGATCAGTGTGTTGGTGACACAGAAGCAGATGTCGATAACCCTGTCCTCAAGGCTGAGCAAGATACACATGTATCTATCGACAGTTGATTGTAACAAAGTTTTCTTGTAAATGGCACACTGGAAGCAAATATATTGAAGTTTATTTTGTAATTTCAATATCACACAAGCAAGCCTAATAAAACCTTTTGGGTTACTTCATATACATCAGTTTGCATTCAAAAACAATGGAAGGAAGACAATATGTTTTTACACTTTTCCTACAACTTGATGGGCTAACACGGCTAACGCTTGTGCATTGTTCAAAAAATATATTTATCTTAACCGTCCCGCAGCAACGCACGGATTTCCCACTAGTAATAGTAATGTGAGATTTGTTTCTTAAAAATACCCCTAAGGATTCTGTGAATGTAAAAAGAAAATGAAGCCATGTCTACCTCCCAACATCATCTTCAAAATAAAGCATAATTTTGACATTTCACATCCATTTAACTAAGAAATAGCGTTCCGTCACTTCAAGGACTATCCGAGTAACAATTTGTCTAATCCCATGGACTATCTCGCCATTTTTCTCAAAAATTAAAGTATTTAACTATGTATTAATTTAGAGTTACATGAACAGTGTCATTTCACTTTTGAGTCATCATACCACCTGTCCATCATCCAAGCCATCCACCTACACTCCTCTTATCTACACACGTGTATGTATGCCTCTTTTGACTCATCATTATCTTTCTTTATCAACACCCCCACCCTCTTTCATTTCACATCCCTCTTTTTTTCTCTCTCTCTCTCTGTTAGCTTTTACTCCAACGTTGTTATTTAATTTCATTGCGTTTGGAGGTTTTTTTTGTCTTGCTTCTCTTTGAATCGTTTACTCAGCGATAATGGTTGCCTGCTGCTTGGCATGGCAACTACGGTTGCAGCCGCGGCGGCACTAAGTCGTGCTTTGTTGGTAACGATGTTCAGTAAGTGTGCATTTGAGATGATTCTGAATTGTAAATATTAGTATTTTTTTTCTGTAACTTTAATGAAATGGTTTCGTTGTTTGTGTTGATTGTGGTGACGGATCTGTCACCTAATTACAGTGGACGTGGCCGCCGAGGGTCGGTATGGTTAGCAACAACCTTTGTTCCTGATCCCGGTTATGCGACAACCGGTATTAATATGGTTTTGTGTGGGTGGTAGAGATGAAGTAGGGTAGTGATTGGTCAAAGAAAAATCTGATGGTGTTTGCTGGGTTTTTTGAGTTTTGTAAATGGAAGAACATTTATGGTTTTTACTTTTTTTTTATAGGGGAGAGAACGATTGGAGTGGTGGTGGTGAGAAATAGGTGGATTGTAGCGGTGTCGTTAAAGGTGTTCGGTGGTGAAAGTGGATGGTGGTGGTGGAGTCAAAAGGAAGGACCATTCTGTGGTGGGTGATTGTGTGTGTCAGTTTGTGTGTTGAAGAGAGAGATTAGTTTGGTGTGATGAAGTTATTTTGGGGGATTGGATTACATTATGAGATCAAGATATTGTTCTACTTCTATTTTATAAAAAAAATTACACGAGTTGATCTCTTATACACCCGGTCACCCATCTTATGAAGAAAAGTTTTTGTTTTAGAAAATAAGTGTTTCATGTAAACAAAGAAAAGTGTAATTTTACAAAATAAGATTTTTTCATAGAATAATAAATTATTCATGGACCCTTTTTTCTGAAACTGGCACTAATAATTTTTGCATTTTTGTGTTTGTTACTGCATGTACCAAATAGGAGATTATTATTAAAACTTTGTTATCCAACCTAATGCGCAGTTTAAAGGATTTTGATTAAAGGATTTTGATTGTTTTATTCTTTTTGATGTTTCACTTAAATTTAACTAACCTATAATTACTAATTTATTACAAACTATATATAGAAGAAGTTTTCTAAAAAACGATTTTTTTCAATGGAGTCCAAAGTAAGCAAACTATATTGATGTTAAACTTCTTTGCAAACAACCGAAAATTGCAATATGCATGTGAAACTCCTTTTGAAAGTGTTGTTAATGGGCGCAACAATGCTCGATGGTTTATTGCTCGATGGTGATAAACCGCTTAACCGCCGCAACGCGCGCGGAAATAAAACTAGTTACTAAAAAGTAACATATTGTTACTATCTAATCACAAATCGAATATATATAATTATACAAAAAAACCTCAATTAGTTTATTCAAATCTCAGAAAAAAAAAAAGGATATAGAGCCACAGACCCCATCCCACCAAAACCTCAGTTTCTCATGTGTCCTCACAGAATGCCCATTGCCCAACTGACCAAGCTGGTGAGGTGGTGGTGGTGGTCATAGTCATGGTGGTTGTGGCCATAATGAGGTGAGACCAGAAAAATGGCATTTTCTCAATAATAATTTGGTCAGCAAAATTCCAGCTGCCTTCTTCAATACTAATAATGACCCTACAATTTTTCAAACCAGTCACCTTTTATTTTGGGAGTGTGCCTCCAAGCCGGACCACAAAAGCTACATATGGCGCGGTCGGGTGCACCCCCCTTGTCAAACAAACCGAGAACAATAATGCTCCCTGCGGAAAAACTTAACATGTTGAAAAAAAAAAAAAAAGAAGATATGACATGTTTCACAATGATGAAATTTGATTATCATAGAGCACATAGTACAAATTTGTGAAAACATGAAATGATAACTAAAACAAAAAAAAAAATGATTAAGTTTGGGCTTGATTATGTTACCACAACAACCATAAAACCAATTAGGAAGGAGTAGTTTAGGACAAGAAGCGTGTACACAAGTTCATGAGCATTAAAATCTTCTTGACAATAGTGATATGTGGCCGGTGGAACCGCCTGCTGTCATCTGTAGATACAAACAAGAAATATTATTTGTTTAAAGTAATCGTAGAAGGATGCCATGTGGAAAATGTTGACCCGTTTGTTACCTCTTGACCCGGCTATCATCAAAGCAGGCTGAGCAAAGAACATTATGTATCCAGGAAATCTCAAATAGCCACAATCATATTATAGAAAAACAAGTTTAGATTTGTGAAAAACAAAAAATAAATACATAAAAATGAGTTTAATCTTAAACTTACATGCTAGACAGCGCTAAGAGTATGTGTTGCTAGCAACCGAAAGAAACCGGGCCTTTTACCTTTTTGAACAAGGCTGTCATAAACAACCGAGAAAAAATATTAGAAAATATAATATGAAAAAAAATAACAAAAAGATAAAAAAAAAATTATACAAAGACTCAGAGCATGTTTGCTCTCCTTCTCCTTTTATTCTTATGACTTTTCCCACCTCGAAAGCTCCTTAATCTCAAAAGTCACAAATTGTGACTTATAACTTTTCCCCTCTTTTTCTCCTTTTCAAAGCACAAAATCTTCCAAAAGTTCATTTTCAAACAATTACCCAAACACTTTTGTTTTATCTTTGACTTATTGGATAAGTCATAAGTTAAAAGGAGAGGGAAAAATGGACAGCCAAACACCCTCTCAAAATGTTGAAGAGACGAGGCCAGGTGCTTACATGGAAGAATAATTTTTTTTTTTGGTTAGATGTATTATGAAACCCCATAACAAATTACAAGTAGGCGGCTGGTAAATGGGCAACAAGCTGCACCGCTAATCCCCTTTGAATATCAAAACCGGCTCTTTGCAAATTCGACACCCAAAACATCAACATTTTTGCGCGGTCCAAACGGGCTTTGGGTGGGGAAGAATCAGTCCAGCCACTGAACCCAAAACCAGAAATGACCATAGAAGCTTCTGAGATGGGCCAAATGATATAATATTTCCAATGGGCTGTAAAGCCCGACATGTATTGGTAGTTCAAATGTTTCACAAATCCCCATTCTTGATATATGGGCTCACTGAATCTTGAAAGTGGATGACTCGGCCCAAGAAATAAGTTCAAGCCCATACAGAAGCCCTCAATGGTGATGGTGTACCTTTCTCAGATTTTGTCCAAATATAAGAAATAAATAATTAAAATATTGTTATAAATACATCATTATGGTGACTTTCCACATACATAACTCCCACCTCCCCATTAGTTTAGTATTAATGTATATGCCCTATGAATAGTGGCATTTGTATCTCATCTACGTACATCAATAAGAAAGAATTATTTTATGATCTATTCTCTCTAATCCATGTTCTCATATCTACATATTTTATATGTTAGTTGTTAATAGGCCGTTGTTATACAACACGTTATCAGCACGAACTGCTTGCACCATCATCAGGTATACCACATACTCTAACTTATCATTATTCTTTATTCTCACATACATGATCTATATTGTAATTCATACAATTATGGGTTGTGTTAGAGATTTGTTTTGTTATTCTCTTTAATCTCCCTAAATAATCCATATTATAACAAATACGATTTTTTGTTAGATGGAGATTTATATTTATTATTTCATCAAAGTATGTTCAATCATGTTTTATATTTCAACATGTATAGTGAATTATAACTGGTCATAACTTCTTTTATCCCCAGATATAGATATATATAAATTTAATGGTTTAATCAATATTATTAGATTTGTTTTTAGTTTTTTATTTCACTTGTGTTAATTATTTGTTTTTTTTTTATTAAAGTGCATGTTAACATGTTTTGAATTTTAACATGAAATGATTGTACAATAACAGTTAAGAAGCTATTATATGTAATTGATTTGACCCTAAAGTAAGTATAAAACTTATGTTGGACTCGCGTGACCTTTCACATTCAGTTATTTACATTGACATGGTTAGTATCATATAATATTATAAATTCATTGATTGTGGCATAAAAAAAACGAAATGTATACATTTTTTTATCTATAAAGTAGTAATCTTAAATCAACTGAAGGCATCATCCTTTTAATTACCATGATAATTGTAGACATTATTGTATCCATGTTTAGATTTGAAATATTTATGTGGTAAAAGAGATATGTATATTTGTAGAACGAACATATCATACAAAAAGAGTTATTGATCATGCTTTTATCATGGAGACTTTACGGAGATATGTTTAAAATAAGTGCAAACATTAATTTATATGTATCATATTCATATGATTAGTTATACCGTTATAAGTTATTACATAAATTATCTATGTTTGTTTATTGGTGATGAAAAGTTTCTTATTTCATAAAGGCATGAAGGCTTATTCTAACTCGTCTTTATATGGTGACATGCTATAACATCATGTATTATATACATGCTATTATTTATTCATATTCATAATATCAAATAGAACAATTAAACCAAAGTTGTGGTTTATTGTCACCCTCCATAAAGAGTAGAAATTTGCTTTGATTTGACATCAAAGTGTCATGCTCACTGTATCTCTTTATCATGTTACAAAAGGTCGTAAGATGTTAGAAAGGTAACATTATATGACTCGGACGTATATATACTTCTTAATTGATGTTACATGAAGAGAAGTTTATTTATAAAGGAAAATCGGATATTACAAATTTTGTTTGTCAAACCTCAAATATGCTCTTGAAGTGGCAAGATTATTAAAAAAATATATAAGGTTTGAAACGACCACCATGAAAGTGGTGTAGTCTCATCTATTCTCTGAAGTGAATGTGATGAAAATGATCGGTATAAAGGTTAAGATCATGTACATAACTAAGAAAGTTGTAATGATTCACCACGAAAGTTTTGTGGTTATAATCCATTCCCTGAAGTGAATGCGATGTTATAATTATTGGTATAAATTAAGTCCATGATTATGGTAATTGTGAAAATTGTTATGATGCTCATGTTAATGAGATCGGCTTTGTTAATAATATGATGATTACAAAATGATCGTTATAGAGGTTATGATCATAGTAAATGAGGAAGTTTTAATGATCACCATATTCATAACAAGATCAGCCATGTTAATCCTGAATGAGGAAATTGTAATGATCATCATGTTGATAATAAGATTAACGATGTTAATATTGAAATCGACCACAAGAAGTGGCACACTAATGAAGTAATTATATGAGAATGAGATATAGTATTCTCTCATATTTCTTGTCGTGTATTAGACAAGCAAAAGTGCAACATGTCTAATAATTTGTCACATATGAGATGTGCTCATGAAATAACCATATCATTAAGAGAGTATGACAGGTTTGAAATCATCTCATATTCTTGTGATTGAGTAAATAATGAAAAGTTATGAAGCTTGTTTCGTTTATACTCCATTCCCTGAAGTGAATGTGACTACATATTGATCATTGTAAAGGTAATGATCATGGAGATAATTGAGAAATTTGTAATGATGAGATCGACCATTTGGAATTGTAATGATGGTCATGTTAATAATGAGATGATGGTTTGAAAATTCCATACATACTCTCATATCTTATGTTTTGTATTACATACGTGCAAGTAATACATTCGATCATAAACTAGAAGTTTAGTTTATGGATCATAATTATTTAATTAGTTGGCATGACCGGTAAGACCACACTGAGTCAATGATGATGTGAACATAAAGAAGAACTTAAAGATTCTTCAATCTGATGCATAGCATGTAATGTTTGCTCTTAAGCAAAATTATATATTTGCCATATAAAGTAGGGTGAGTATCACTATATATTTTGGAATTGATTAAAGGATACGCATATCCTAACATGATACCATTTAGTATTTAAAATCGATGCATCGTCTAAATGGTTATCAAGTTTGCAACCTGAAGTTTGCTTGATTTATGGCTTAGCTAATAAGATAGCAAGCATATTATTCTAGATTGGCATATTTAATCAATTCATAAGATAATAATGATCATTGGAATAAGTGTTGAACTTCATATAGCTTATGTTCATAAAAATATTGCTTTCATTGAGATGATCACTAAAACGTCTACTATTGATTGCAATGTCAATGATCATGAAAGCAAAAGTTCATGTTTACATTTGATTTTACATACATAACATTTATTCACATCAAGCTAATACATGGTAATAGTTTCTCCCATTATAGTTGGTTTTTGGTCAGGAACCAAATATTGCCCATCTAAGATTTTTGTTGTGCGACATATATTGAAATTGATCCACCATGACGCATGGAGATGGGACCTTAAAAGGTGATTGGGAATATATGATGATGATTGGGAATATATGATGGTTTATAGAGCCTTCAACAAGAGATTTATTTACATCTCAGTTAATTGATATCAATCTCAATGGATTAACATTCCCAACATCAGGGGGAGATAAAATGCAGTTGGAAATAGAAATGAGTTAGAATGAAATATCATTGATCCTCGTACTAAACAATGTGAACCAAAAGTTCAAAGGATAATTCATTCACAAGATTAGCGAATTAATTACCAGACGCATTAACTGACCTAAATATGATGAATAGCTAATCAAGTCACATATACCAACTGCTAATGCTCCATTTAAGACGAGTGTCCGGAAGGACAATTATATGTTGGCAATAAGCCTATTGCACGCCTGAAGCGTGGTAGACTAGTCGATTCCAAAGAATATAAATCCTCGAGAAATTGGAGCAAGTAAGAAAGATGGTCAAGTCGGGGTTATAGTAAAAAGGTCTCCTGAAGAGACATTAGACATGATGGTTCAGAGAAGAACCTCAGGTACCTGAAAATAAAGAGATCTCGTTATATAGTATCATGTCTATGAAATGTATGGAATCGAAATAAAATCGACGTCGTTATAAGTTTTATGTAATGTAGCGCTTAAAATGAGGATCGAGATTTATGATCTGCCTATGAATGAATACAAAGAAATGATTGGCCAAAATGGAAAGACGCAAATACGGCAGAGTTGAATTCTCTATTGAAAAGAAAAGTTTTGGACCAGTAGTCCATATAACAAAAGTTGTAAAACATATAGATACGAAAAGGTCTTTTGTGCGAATCAACATTTGAAAAGAAAATGATATAAGGTAAAATTGGTGGCATAAGAATATCGCAAAGACCCATAATTGATTATGAGGAGACGCATTCTCCAGTGGTGGATGTAATGATTTTTCATTATGTTATTAGTCTGGTAATGCAAAGAGAGAATTGAAATGCGTCTAATAAATATCATGATTCACTTGACACTGAAAGTTTACATGAAAATACCTGATGAAGGATTTAATGTGTCAAAATCTTGTAACGTAAGTTCTCAAGAACGTTATGATCGGAATAAAAAGATTCAATTCGGAATACGTTATGTTTGTTATATGATTGAATTGAATATAAGTGGAACTCCTCATGAGTATCCTAAAGCAATCGAGTGCTTAAAAGGTAATATGAAACATCGTAGGATGTAATTATTGTGCACCAATACATCACAGGTAATAAACTGAACCTGGTGATTATGATACTTCAATGTATAAGAATGGTACAGTATATATTGGAGAAATAGATGTTATTGTTTTTCCAATTGAAGAGTGAATGCACTTGCGTAATTGGTCAAGATGGAAAAGTCCTTGATGGATTGATGATACATGCAACATTGATATCAATACCTTAAGAAGTATTATGTAAAGGTAATATAATATGTATGGACTAAACTAAGGGGGTTGAGTGTTTTAAAACTCATGAGATATCCCGATAAAGAGCAACATAAGTTTGATTGTATTATCCAGCTTGTATCAAAAGTTTTCTTTTAAAAGTTTACTCGCAGTTTACAGAGATAATGTCTGAGCATTATCGAGAGACTCTGTAGAACTTTTAAAAGGGGGATTTTTGAAAGTCCTTGACATGGTGCACTTGTTGCTTGACCTACAATTCGAGTATATATGTAATGATATGTTTACCAATCCATCAAAGTATATCTTGAAAAGATGGTGGGACATTTTACAATGGACATAGCTCATATTAAAGTGCATTAAAGGTTTTCCAATTACTTGATATGGAATATTATTCATTTCAACTCCTACCAAAGTAGAGATTTTCACTCTAGAAGTACCATAGTTCAATATATATGTACATTAGTATATGTCTTGCTAGTTATGCATGATTATTATATCTTTCACATGAACTTCATTATCATAATATAGTCTATGTCAAGCGAGGAGACATGACCGGAATGAGTTAAAACAAATACTTCAGGTATGAACGATGTTTGATTATATTTCACTAACCCATGCAAACAAGTTTGGTTAGTCTTGTAGATGCGGGAATATAACACATCACATTTGTTGATCTTTGACATTTACTTACGAGAGGAGGCAACATTAGTTCAACTTAAAGAATTGCACTTACGAGAGCAGGGACTAAAATTCTGGAATGAAGATCATACATCAATGATTCAACTTAAAGATTTTCACGTCAAGTGATCAAGAACGCAAGTCATTGACTACAAAATTTTGAGCAACTTTCTTAGAAGATCGACACCATCATTCAAATGATACATATTAAATGAGGGGGAGTATTCGATACGTTGCACTCTTTTTCCCTTCACAAAGTTTTGTCCCATCGGTTTTCTTAGTAAGGTTTTTAACGAGGCAACACACCTGATCCAGAAGTATCAGGAGGAGAAAATACGCGTTGCACTCTTTTTCCCTTAGCTGAGGTTTTATCCCACTGGGTTTTCCTGGCAAGGTTTTTAACGAGGAAACAT
>JAUTDX010000430.1:0-177910 GCA_030844895.1 Ambrosia x helenae | reverse complement strand
TTAATAAGTATAACTTTTCAAATGCTTCAAAGATTTGACCGATTACCGATTTTAGGTCCGGCTATGTGAAATTTTATCGGTTGATTGGCGATTCTTGTTTTTGACAACACTGTAACGTTTGAAGTCGTGTTGTAGCTTTAAACTGTTGTTTCTGGTGCAGTGGATGGATAAAGAAGGAAAGACTCCTTCTAATGTTGGCTTGCATGACTCCACAAAAATAAGATGTTGCGAAAATCATTAATAGAATTTGGTGCAAACGTAAATGCCTACCGTCCAGTGTGCTGCGCTGTGCTCTTTCATGTCTTTATATATTTGTTTTCATCCATCAGTAAAAAAGCTAGAAGTATCGTATGATGCCGTGGATAAGTATATGATTCTTCTATTAGACTAAACTTGATCTAATTGTGTGTGTTTTTAGTTGTTACGAAAGTTTTTTTCTTGTCTCACTTTTTTAAATAATTTTTGCAGGTCGTCACGCTGGAACTCCTTTGCATCATGCTGCCACGAAGTGGTCCTTGGGCAGATGGTTGATCTACTGCTTTCAAAGGGGGGTTGGTGCCTGTATATGTTGACAATGATTGATCCTGTTACGGTCATGGTTTTAAAAAACTTTGAGGCGTGTCGCCTCGAGGCGAAAAGCTAAAAAAATGAGTCTGAGGCACGCCTCGGCGCGGGTTCTATTTATACAAACGCCTCTAAGGCTGAGGCGCTAAGAAAATGTGCGCCTCATGTTTTAGGGTTGATTTTGATGGGTTTGATTATGTTTTTAGACTTTTTGGGTTCAATTAATTCAGTTTTGATGTGTGTATTTTATGTTTTAGACTTTTTTAGGTCAATTACTTATTTTTTTTTATAAAAATATATAATTTATATATATATTTTTATAAAATGTAGAATTTATATATATTTTTTTTTTATAAAATATAGAATTTATATATTTTTTTTTATTCCGCCTCGGGCTTACGCCTCGGTTCGGTTCGCCTCGTGAGGCGAAGGGAAAACGCCTCGAGGCTCGTTTCCGTTCTTTTAAACTTTGGTTACGGGTCACCTGTTCGGTATTATTACTTAATACATTATTTACTATCAAACTTTCAGCTAATGCTTTGGTGATGAACGATGACTGTCAAACTGCTCTTGATGTTGCAAGAATCAAGGGATATAGTAATGTTGTTCGTGCAATTGAGGTACATTGACATTTCATTTCACACGTGATTATGACGGAGACAGAACACCTTCGTTATTGTTTTATACAAGTCATTTCAAGTTTTGTTATTTGATAGTGTAAATGTGTTTAATGATCTTATATTGGGTTTATAATGCAATTCCTTTAGAGCCGTCTCTGCTTATTCTCTGGTTGGCTGCACGAGGTATACGGGCCAGGCTTTCTTGAACTTCTTGCTCCTCAGTTGCTTTCGAGAAAAGTGTAAGTGTTGCAGTTATCTGCATTATCGTAATATTATGATTTGTATAGAGGATAACTAGATAACCAAGTTGTCAGATCAATATAAAGTTCATAAATTGTGTGGTTCCGAACTTCTAATGTCCTATACGCCCTCTATAGGGTTGATTTCATGAATAACCTGAGTTAGCCATGTTTCTTTGTGTTTTGGAGCCGATGTTGATGGTTATACATAGTGGGATGGGGCATGGACTGGTTGGTTAGAACTTATAACTAGAGGTGATAGTCTCAATCCATTTGTAGGTTAATGGGTCGATTTGGGTTATATTTTTTCTCTGTGGGTCAAAATGAAAAACTTTAACTAAAATGAAAACGGTCATAGATTGAACGGTTTGAACATTTTCAGAAGTCCCGTAAAGTGTACTCAAAATGTGTAGAACCTCGTAAATGGTTTTACTAAAATCAATTAGATATTACTGTAACAATTTAGTTTTTGTCATGATGTATAACAAAAAAAAGTGTGTGGATTAAGGTAACATGGGTATGTTTACTCTGTTCCAACCAATACCAAAAGTTGAACTGTTCTGTAATCGGAACCATAGTTGTTGGCCCCCTTACCGCCCCTTGACCTGCCCATTTTGCCACCTCTAGTTGAAACGTATATGGAATATTGCTCTACTTTGATATGTTCCACTTTAAACCTGTCAGTTTTTTTAAAATAAACTGCACTACTTGCAGGTGGGTCGTGATTGTACCATGTGGATCTCGTAAACATGCAAAGCCTTTGCAGTTGGAACTTGCTATATATTCTAGTTTACAGGTATGTTTATATTCAGCTATCGAAACTATCGCTGGACTTGTTATCTTCTAACTTCTCAAGATTCTTTCCTACATGTTAAATAAAGGACAACTACTTATTGAAACTCTAATAGATGCATCGAAAAAACGTAAACTTGAAAACTTTTCGTTATAAAGCGTCAAATTGCTCCCTTTTTGTTGGTGCTTGTTTTCAACTGAGAGTTCGAGACTGTAAAATATGATTGAACAGGATGCCAAACCGCGCACGATTATGGCATTGTGGAAGGCTAACATGGATGAATCAAATCCTTAACCAGCCCAATCCTACAGTGATCATTTCTTGTTCCAAGAGTAACTTCTCAGCACATTTCAATTTGATTTACTTGTTCATGTAATTTGGTATTCAACTGTTACACATTTTTTGTTTGTCTTTTGCATGTGTAGTCCCAAAACGTTGGAGGCGGAAAAGAGGCATATTGCACTCCCAAGTTAAACGTAAGTTTATCAAGTTGAAGTTAGCCTAAACTTTCTACACACAAAGAAAAATCATTTTTAGTTAGCCATTCAAATTAATTTTATCGGCATCTTATATGACTAAATTCCTCGTAAGTTTGTATTTTATACTTTTTTGAAGAATTTTCTATAGGTTAAATTTTCTTAAAAGGGACATGCAATACATGTACAAAACTGCGAGAATTGCAAATACACATGTACATATTGCTTTAAATGTGACCCGCACTACATACAAGTGTATGCCGTCATCTCAGTTCTCTACTTAAATTTGTAAAATTGGTTATGCAATAACCCCCCCCCCCCCCCTCCCCCCCTCTTCATTTTGTCTTTTTATGGGCCTGAGTGTGAAGTTCAACTTCATTTTAGGTGATTATGTATGCAATAGTTTTATCTGCAACAAGGTTTAAAAGAACGGAATCGTGCCTCAAGGTGAACCGAGGCGGAATTAAGAAATAAATATAAATATTATATATCTTATAAAAAAATGAATACTAACTAATTTCATCCTCGTATTCATAAAAAAACACACACTAAAAAGACATGGAACGCTTGAAATTGACACAAAAAGTTCAAAACATAAAAAATAAACATAAAAAATCCCTGAGGCGCAATTTGTGTTACCGCCTCAGCTCTATGAGGCGCACGTAGAAAATAACACCCTGAGGCGCCGCCTCAGATTCGTTTTCTTACAGAATCGCCTTGAGGCACGCCTCGAGGCGTTCGCCTCACCCGTTTTTTTAAACCATGATCTGCAATACATGTTTATGTGCCTTTATTGTACAAGTAAGGTACATAAACATGCACCGGTTACAACTTGCATGTTTATGTTACATTGTTACATGAACCTAATTACCTAAACTTAATTTCCAACTACAGAGTCACGGATCAAACTTGCACCAGTTCATGAAAATGAAAGGCAGCAATTGAAGCTCTTTTGTAATGCTTGCAAAGGAATTCCGCAGGTATAAATTATCTCTTGATCCACTCCTAACCTATTTTGAATTCTTTTGTGGGTTCAGTTATACTTCGTGGCTTCCCGCTTCTATGAGGCATTTATGATGGTATTTCAATTTGCATTTTTAAATGATTATCTAATGATTGTGACTTGAAGGTGCAGCAATCAGTTTTTAATCTTTAGATAAATAGAATTTGCTAATAATATGCATGCATATTATTTATACACATTGCAGGTTATGCATCCTGCGATCCTATTCAACAACCAAGGCTCTAATGTTGGACTACGTGCCGAACAAGACCAGAGGACTCGGAGTTAGCTCTGCCTGTTAATACCTCCCTCCAATCTGGTTCTGAAGTGAGACCCACGGCTCCTAACGCCTACCCCGCCTCTGGCTTAACCAACTTTAATGGCTGGAATAACGCCGCCACCCAAAACAGTGAAATTGCAGGCCATGATACAAAGACACAACGGGAAATTCATGATGTAGGAGCAAGTAGCACCCCTATCAGTTACCATCCGCACTCGGATACTAATACCTATTCTCAAATTGTACCGACCGCACCTATTAACGTCATTACCCCACCCTCGGTCCCATCAGCACCACTATTGCCAGAATCGGTGGATGATGGTCCAGTTCACTACCCGTCAGTTGATTCCAACCCTATTGATGAGAAGGAGAAAAATAGTAATGATTCTTCTTCATGTGTTATATGTTTGGATGCACCGGTTGAGGGAGCTTGCATTCCATGTGGTCACATGGCTGGATGCATGACATGTTTGAATGAAATTAAAGACAAGAATTGGGGTTGCCCCGTTTGTCGAACCAAGATTGAACAAGTTGTACGACTTTATGCTGTTTAAGGTAAAACCGTCATCTGATTTACCTGGACTGTAAATTTCGTTGAAAAAGAAGTTCAAACCTCCGGTATGGTTCATTGTTGTGGGTGTTTCACCAAACCAAACCAAACCAAACCGAGAAACCATTTGTATGTCAACTTTTAATCGATTAATCTTGTATAGAGGTGGCAAGATAAGCAGGTTGGATGGGTTAGGAAACGGGTCAAAATGGGTTTATGTCAAAAGTCAAAACAGGTCATATTTTAGTATGGGTCGAGACTAAACTGCTTCAAGTTGAGTCTCTCTTTAACACTTTTTTCTTTCCACTTTCCGTTTTCCGTCTTCTTATAAATGAAGTGATCCAAACCAAAATTGACCGTTGCAGTCCTTTAAAGGCGCAATTCAGTTGGTTCCAAAAGTTCTGACCCTGATCTTTTTCACTTTGATTATGCAGTGTGTATGCAATTTTTAGGAACTGGTGAAAATAATATATGGCTGCTGTTAAAGAAGTGGAAAATGTTGAAGCTGATCAATGTTTCTACATCTTTAAAGTTTTGGCATGTTGTTAATAAAGTAAGCTCCAGGTTGTCTTCCCTTTTAAAGATCATGAACACTCCAAATGGTAAATTGAATAAAACAAGTAAATGTTGTATATTTAGCATGTGAATATGAGTTCAATATATAATAAAATTGTGGTTATTATGTGAACATGCTCTTTAAGGTTGTCATACATTCTTAATATGTTGTACTATGTTTGTGAAGTCTTTTTGAAGCATCTTTTTTTATGTGAACATGCTCTTTAAGGTTGTCATACATGCTTACTAAAATTGTGGTTATTATGTGAACATGCTCTTTTAAGGTTGTCATACATGTTTAATATTTTGTACTATGTTTGTGAAGTCTTTTTTGAAACTTACATCTTTTTTAACGGATGTTACTCCTTTGCCTTACACCAATATTATTTAAAATTTCGTTGGCCAAGTATTGAACCTGAAACCTCCCCTCTAAGAGAGGCATATGCCTCTATCAAATGGGCTAGCCCCGCATTGGTCGAAACTTATAATCTCATGCAAGAATACGCCATGGTTTCGGCCCCATCTCCCACAATTGCCTCCACGCCGTTGCATTTCAACTTTTTGATTATTTTTTCAAACCGAACGTGATTATTTTGTAACCAAGTATTTAGGTTGACCTTTTGACATTTGAATTTTTCAAATTTAATTCAATTTTACAAGTTAGTGTTACTAGAAACTCAGACTGAGTGAATAGTGCTTGTATCACTTGTATCACCTATTTCCCGCAAAGTTGAAAGTTCTTTTGGACGTGAATTGTGAACAAACTCCAGTTGAATTACTTTAGGCTTTAGAGATGGGGTGATGGGGTATTTCAATATTTTAGTTGGTATATATGTCAATTTGTGTTATTGGCCGGAGAAACAACGAGTTTAACTTACCTTAAACAGGATCCTTTGCACCACTCGTGACTTCAACCTAACCTACAAGAAAAGAATGAAAAAGCCAAGTGAAGGAGGCGACCGCCTAGAGTACTGTTACTCGTGATGGCAGACACAAAAAATGGTGTTCGCTTGCTTATAGCAACATAACATGGTCCTTTACAAAGAAGGGGTGACCTCCTTTATACAAGACATGCATGGACCAAACATCACTACCCATAACCACGACGATAGGCTTGACCCCGGGTTATGGGCTTGCCTCCCTTCAACCCATAAAGTGAGTATAAAGTCACGTGGTAATTAACGCTGATGTGAGAGAAAGAATGTACCTCCCTGCCATAATTCCACGTGGTGCGATGTGGTTGGGCGCAGATGGCGCTTCCTCTGACACGACACGTTGACCTTCGGATGGCATTTGACATGACGTCTGGACAGCTGGTGATCATGCGTATACAGTACTCTGACGAGTAATGTACATAGCAGCATGGTGGAAGCATGGAAGCAGTCATATCAATGTTCACTGTTAGGCGTCGTTGGACCACCCCTGATACATGTTGTCCTCTGATTGGCGGAGCATGCACTCTGCTTTTGACTGGATTTTCTTGATTTCTGATCGTCCGTACCTTATCGTACTAGAGGAGGATGTTTCCTGATTGTCCTGCGCGTATGACCACGCGCGAAGATTCTTTCATGCTGATGATGTCACCTTGCAACAATCCTCCGTAGGTATTTTTACCTGCCAGGATTTATGTCTTTTATAGAATAAGGTTGTAGTCCGCGCTAAGATTTGATCAGCGGAAACCTCGTAGTTGATGTATTTTACGGGATATGGTTATAATCTGCGCCGGGATCAGGGACCCTATCCCTTCAAGTCCCCAAGTGTAGTGCTTCTCCTCGTCTTGCGAAAAAAGTGGGTGGAGTGCTGGACTAAACTGATGGTTGTTTGCGGGTGACAACTCATCCGGTCTTCGTGCCTTTCAGATCCTGTGACGTGCATGTTCTTGGTGAAGGATCATGGTGATAGCAGCTTGCATGTGTTTTGCGGTTGGAACGCGTGTTGAGGACGTGTGGAGCATGGTCTTTAGCAGGAGTCATGCAAAGAATGTCTTTTCGAATTTACGTCAAACCGTCGCAGGGTTGTGACGTGGCCGACATGATTCTGAGAAAGAAATCATGCAGAGAACGTCTTTTTGAACTTACGTAAAAGCATCACAGGGTTGTGACGTGGCTAGCATGATTCTAAGAAGAAATCATGCGGAGAATGTCTTTTTGAATTTACGTCAAACCATCGCAGGGTTGTGACGTGGCTTGCATGATTATGAGAAGAACTCATGCGGGGAACGTCTTTTTGAATTTACGTCAATCCATCGCAGTGCTGTGACATGGCTAGCATGATTATGAGAAGAAATCATGCGGAGAACGTCTTTTGAATTTACGTCAAACCATCGCAGGGTTGTGAGTTGTGACGTGTCAGGTGGAATCCTGCGAAGAAACTCTGCGAGTGACATGTCTCCATTTTATAATGGTTAATGCGCAGCCGTATGTATTAATTGTGGGAAATGATTGAAAGTGAATGTGCCGAAATTCGAAAAAGTTGCATTAATTTTTGTCTTCCTTCAAGAAGTCGTTTGCAGGAAACGAGGGGGATGTCTATCATAATGACAGGTGATAGCTGTCAGACACAATTTTCTTCATGTGTAAGGCACATGAGCGGCCACGCGCGCGAGTGTAACTGACCTCGAAATAGTGGGACACGTGGCGTGTTCCCACTAGTCCGCAGTCTGAGGGGTCAAACACGTTTTCTTTGTTGTTATCCCATCGCATTAATTGTGATGAGTATATATAGGAGCTTCATTTCCCCTCTCTCATCACAATTTCGAAAGGTTTGCAACTTTCCTCTCAATTTTCTCTCATTCTTCGGCGAGTATTCATCTTTTCCGGTGATCTTCAAACTTTCCGACTCTTTGAAAAACCATCTCTTATACAGATCTATGTCCCAAAGTTCTTCCACACCATTAGAGATGACTGAAAAAACTAAACTTCCTCCTAAACTCATCGGTATCACCACTGTCAAGTGGGCGAATAAAGGTTTTGAATAATTCTGCCAGAGTATGGATTTAGATCCAGCTTGGGAGCTGAAGTTTTTGGATTCTGGTAAGACGGCATTGACGAATCCTTCTGGGTACCATGCCCACTTCAAGCGGTGTGGGTTTCGAATACTAGCCACCATGTTTCAAATCGACACCTTGGTGGAGTATGGTATCCACATAACGCAGTTGAGTCGTTTTGGTATGTTGAGGTTAGTACATTTTGAAGTTTGCTGCCAAGCAATGGACATTGAGCCAACCTTCAAGAGGTTCAATGTGTTTTACGTTTTAGTGACGTCTGAGTCTTGGTTTAATTTTGCACTCCGGTCAAAGGTGCAACTAATGGTAACTTATGCGCCAAAACATCTTTATGAGTGGTAATAGAAAATTTTATATCAAGCGCGGGGTGATTCTAGTGGCGATGCCCTGGAAAGTACTTGGGGAGCGCTAGAAGGTGTCAGACCACGGTGATGGAGGGTTACAAAGAGCATGAGTGGTTCATTGAGTTGACTGCCAATGCCTCTCCATTTGATGTGCATAACTGCACCGAGTCTCTTCTGGTGCATCTTGGAATGAGCCGCCTGCGGCTGGTGGCAGGGCAAAAGACATCTTTGCGTCCCAGAGGTATGCGTCCTTCACCCGCGTTGAGTGAGTCTAATTGTTTTCTGAGTTTTGCTAAGTCTTTTTATGTTTTTGTAGGCATTGCCAAGTTGGAAGCTTTTCTTCTACGCGATAAGGCTCGCATGAAGTGGAGGGACCCGCCGGCTGACAGGCCCTCCCAGATAGAGGAGATGGTGGGCAGGTTCTACTTGCCTAACGTAGAGGATGTGCCTCCGCATTTCAGCGTTACCAGTGAGACTCCAATTAATCCTGATCTTGTTTCTATCGTCGCGCTAGGAGAGACCCATGCGTGGTGATTTCTGACGAAGAGTCCACCGGGTCTTTGAAGGAGTTGGTTCATCCAAACCGCCCTTCTAGGATTCTGGGTGCTCGTCGGCGTTGGAAAATGGCGCCCAGGATTCACACTTATACCTCCAAGACTGACTATGTCGAGATGCTTGAATCTGCACCTTTGAGTGCAGGTGGAACTAGGCCGTTCACTGGCCAGAAGCGCAAGGAGAGCTCCTCCGCCGCCAAATCCGAGACTGAGACTGAAACTGAGCCTGCTCCGGAGAAGCATAAGAAGAAGAAGAAGAAGAAGAAGAAGAAGAAGTTGAAGAAGACCGCTGACCAGGGTGGGGTCAATCAAGAGTTAGTGGCGCAAAGTCTTACGCAGCTGTCTTCTACCTTGCTTCAAATTCCTGGGCAATGGGTGAAGACTACGGAGGGTGGTGGTGGGGAGATTGAAAAGTCTGGCCTCACACCTAGCGTTGAAAAGGTGATTAAGGAGACGTGACCTATGTTTTCCTTCAACATTACGCCCCCTTCACACGCGAGCCTGTTCTTCATAAGTCTTTGAAGAAGACACCAGGTAAATGTGTTACGTATTTTGTATATGTTTTCTTCTGCACAGTTTTTGTTTGCGTTGACTAGTTTTATTTTTCATTTACTGGCCCAAGATCATTCCTACTTCTCATTCACTTACTCCCCCTGAGGAGGAAATTGCTCACCAGCGCATACCTGAAAAGCCTGCGCATGAGGAGAACGAGAAGAAGGAAGAGGAGGAGCGCATGATGAAGGAGGGGGAGGCGGAGGCTGAGGCTGCTAGGTTGTAGGCGGAAAGGGAAGCTGCCGAGAAGGCCAAGGCTACCGCTGCCACGCCACTTAAAAGTCGGCGGGTAAAAAGCCTGTTACTAAAACCACCACAGCGGGAGGCACTGGGGAAGGTAAGATTGCTGAGTGGTCACATTGAGAAGGAAGCCATGAGGCCTAAATTTTTGAAAGACCCTCCTCCGCAGGGGGGGTTCATTGAAGGTTCAAACGACGAGAGTGAGGACTTCCACTTACTCCGAGGGTGACAAGATATTTAACCATCACTAGAGTTTGCGGGAGAACACCCGCTTCGCAAACCCCTTGCTGGCGGAGGAGTTTGTTGATAGTGGTATCCCTCATAAGGAGAGGGAGTTTCAGGATGGGCTGGCGCGGTCGTAGTTGGTGTCTGATCTCTGCGTCAAAACGACGTTAAATCTTGTCGCGTTGAACTCTTTGAAACGCCATGACCACAAGTAAAAGGTAGTGTTGGCGCAGAAGGTAAGAGCGACTCCGGGAAACGAAGAGAAAGTTGAAATATGAAGTCGACCCTTACCGGGGTGACACACATATTGCAAAAGTTGAGGTGAAAAAGCTGAAGGCCGAGCAAGCGGCTGCACAAAATCGATGAACTGATATTAAAGTTTATTTTTTTCTTAGTTTCCAAAGTAGGTATAAAACCATTAAAAGCCTAAAAACAAAACAACAAAATAAACTGGCAGTCAGTAACTCGTAACAGCACGCGAAGAAAAATTCCTGGTTTTAATTCATTATACAAATTTCAATTCCAAACCTACTTATATTAAAGTTTAGAGTAAACTGCCAAAATGACCCCTGAGGTTTAGCCTAAAATGGCACTTTAGACAGAAAAAGTTTTTTTTATCACTAAACCCTTGTGGTTTCATTTTGGTGTCATTTTGGCCAATTTTTTTTAACTCCGTTAGAAAACTCAGTTAAGTTCAGGGGCATTTTTGTCATTTCAGATCGAAACTTCAAAAGGATAATTGTTTAAATAAAAAATAGGTTTTTTAAAGTTTTGATCTGAAATGACAAAAATGTCCCTGACCGTAACTGAGTTTTCTAACGGAGTTAAAAAATGGGCCAAAATGGCACCAAAATGAAACCACGGGAGTTCAATGATAAAAAAAACTTTCTATCTAAAGTGGCATTTTGGGCTTCAACGACGATTTTGGCAGTTTAGTCTAAAGTTTATTTTCTGACATATTTCTAATTTCTTCATTGTATTATGCTCCGTTATTACTCCGTTAACACCTGCTTTTGTGCTTTGTACAAAAAGAAATTGTAAAAATTATAACAGTTTTGCAAGAAATAGGTTTTTTATTTTTTTTTAAAGGCTTTTGCAAGAAATAGATGATTATTTAAAGAACATGTTTAATTAGGAAAAGAACTACAGAAAAATCCTGTTTTTAGTTTCAATAAATTTGAATAAATACTAGAAGATATGCAAGGAGCATGAGAGCCCACATGAGAATATGTTTTCTAAGAAAAACGTTTTTTTTTCCTCTTAAACTCATATTCTCAAATCAAATTATATAACATTTTAATAATATATATTCGAACCAAAAGTCTTGAAATATAAACACCATCACATGTGATGTAAAACATATGAAAATCATGATTTGCATGAATGAAAAACTGTTGACTATTTATCAAGATTAAAAGTAATATCAAAGGGTTAACCCAATTTAATATTAGTTATTCTAAAATAATTTTATCATAACTTATGGCTAACACTTGATTGAAATATAGAAGGAAAAAAACTACAAATATAACCAACTTATACAACACTAGAATTAGCTTAAAAACACTAAAATTAACTTATATACTATATATACAATAGGATTCGATTCTAATGAGAATTGGTTGAATTGTGAGAATCATGAGAACTCCGATGTAAAATGCGAATTTCAAAAAAAAAATTACACACTGATGTAAAAATGGTTAACTAAGAAATAAAAAAACAATGAAAAAAATAAAATTTTACATCATTCTTACAACGGTGTAAAAAAGTGGCGTAAATGTCTATATCGATGTAAAATTTATTATGGTTTAATCACAACCACACATATATTTTACAATTAATTAAATGTGTGATTATATAGTGAGTTTCTATGATTCTTACAACTCAACATAGTTTTCATTTTAACCCATCTCATATACAATATACTACAATAACATATGTTTTTAATCATATTTTGTAATATACACATTGCAATTAAGATAATATAAATATATATTTTACATGTTGACAATAGAGGGTTTTTTTTGTATGGACTACAAAACACATTTGTTTGACTACCCAGGGGACACCCAGTCCCTAAAAGGGATCAAAGACTCCCACAACGCACATCAGATGCTAACGCTTGGTAGCCTAAGCTCGCCCGTAAAGTACCTGGATCAGGGAAAACTCAATCTCGAACCCACCTAAAACATGACAGTGAAAAACTGATAAAACTCGGGTGGGATCAAGAATTAATTAATCTAAGACCTCTTAGTCTCAAACTTTATCCTTCACTTCCCATGTCATTCCATCACACCACAAGGTTAGGGAGACAATAGAATTAAAAAAAGAGTCCATGCATGGATTTAAGTGACCATTGTAATTTTTTATTTCTTTTGAGGATTGTACTGGTGTGAAAGTAAAGTACAGGTGTAGGTGAAATGATAGATGAAGCAGAGAAGTGTCTAATCAAGGAGAGAAATTTAAATTCTTTCCTGTGTGTTTCAACATATTTGTACAATCTCCGACTATCTTCCTTCCTTTTCTTGGAGACATGACCACTCGCTGCAAACACCAATTAAACCTTTCCCCATGCTTCACATTTTGGACTCATTTGCTTCGACACACTACAGATTACACATACAACTTGACCATTTATTTACACTTTCATATATTATTATAAACCAATATTGTGACTGAATATAATTTGCAAGGTTTAAGATGAAGAAAGGGGTTTCTTTCTCTTTTCGTGCTGGCCAATCCTGCTTGATTGAGGTGCATTTGTGGTAACAAAGTTGTTTTCCTTGGCTGTTAAAAAGGTATAACTTGCAAACTGCAAAATATATTGTTTTGTAGGTAAAACATCAATAAATCAGATATATAACTAGTGGGATTCGATGTACACGTAGCGGTGGCCATTCAGTCATTAAAGGTTTGGTTCGCTATAATATCAGTATGATATCAGCACTTGGTATATCGATCAAGATAGATACATCGATCGTAAACCATAAAAACGAATACTCGTATTATTTCCAACAATACCAATATCGGTATCGATATTATTTGGCCAGAATCGGCCCACTTCGTCACAGGACCATATGAACATCGAGAAAACCATAAAACAAAATAACGGTTCAGTGATGATATATATATATATATATATATATATATATATATATATATATATATATATAACACAAGTTTAAAAACTACACACTAACGATAAATGTACCGGTCGCAAAGTAACAAACAGGTAAGACCAGATATCGAACCATAAGCTGTAACACCCTAGACATATCCCACATCGTCCGTGGAAGGGAGAGATCTTTGTTAATAAGTAATGTCTTGCCTCTTAAATCACTAACGCGTTTTGGGTGCATATAGCTGTGGAGCATGTGAAAACTTCATAGTTAAGCGTGCTCGAGTGACAGCAATTCCATGATGGGTGACCCCCAAGGAAGTTTTCACTTAGACAACCGAAAACAAATCCTCAAGCTTTTAGTGGGCAAAGCGGACAATATTTGATAATATTAGAGGCGGGGTGTTACATAAGCTACTATGCAACACTATCAAACTAGACCTCTACCAAATACTAGACTAAAATAATTGAGTTTCTTTGAAGATTTAACTAATTAACTAAATAAACAAATAAAACTAAAGAACTAGACACTAGACAACTAGGACAATGAAGACACTACGCTGTAAAACAATGAGAATGACTAAACTTTCAATTCTAACCTGACTGGCCTCTCGCTAGAGACGGTAAAATCCTATAGAAATTTGAAAGGTACAATGCGATCCACACCCTCAAGTTCCTAAAAACCGACCTATGAAGAAACAATTAGAACAATGAAAAAAGTGCTAAAGCGGATTGGCTTGCCCTAGCGATATCAAATCACACAATTATCAGATATGCAAACTGACTCCATTACAATCCTTTAATTGTGAAGTTAGCTCTAAAATGATACAGCAAATACCAAAAAGTAACTAGACACGAATAAATAGATGAACCCCGGGCTATCGAGTGTCCAATCTATCAAACAACACCTAGAACAAACCTAGCAACAACCTACTCACAATTTCATAAAACATAATATCGTTTAAGTTATAACAAAGACAAAATATACCTGATAGTTATAATGATTAATTAAAAAATATATAAGAACTGCTCATGATGAAAGTCAAACCCATTGATCCATTCATCCAAGTACTCTAAGAATAAGAAAGAAAAACCAATCTGATTACTGCATCATTCCTCCCTTAAAGCTTCAACAAACAACATCCTTAATTGTTGATTTCTACAACTCCTAGAATCATAAGACTAAAGAGCAAGACTAAAACAACTGAGTTGACAAGTCAAACATTTGGACTTGTAACAATTGGTTTAGAAGACTAAACTCCTGGAATGAAGAATTGCTAGTCTGATTTTCACTACTCGCTAGAGACCCAAAGATTTTTTATAAGGATTCTCGAAAACGGCCCTGATAAATATATATAAAAATTTGTTACAATGGATATCAAATTTGTTAAAATGAATAATTGCAAACCTGACATGTTCAATACTGGGGTCGAACTATGGATCGACTTACCAAGTCTTTACAAAATTTCATTTTTGTCACTCATACCTTTAAAAGAGACGTTTAATCTATACTCTGATTAAAATCCACAAACTTAATATCAAATTTTCTTAATTTATCTTTGATTCATTTTGTCCTTCCCATTAACTAAGAGGTCCATAACTTATCAGGAGTGATTGTTAGTCTTTATTACCAAACTCTGGTATGTACTAGTAAAGGGTAAGTACTACCACACTAGTGAAAAGAACAAAGATAATGACTACTCATATATACGTGTGAGAAAAACTAAGAGGAGGTATGACCCTTAAAAGTGAAAGATAATAACTACTTATATATACGTGTAAGAAGAACTAAGAGGTGGTCCTATCCTTAAAAGTGAAAAGTTAATCTGGAATATCTACCCCGTAGAGAAAAAATGTGGTAATCTCTATGTTCTTAGAGAGCTGTACAATAGCTTTTACTGACTCAGATAGAAAATGAAGAGCAAATCTCAATAGAAAAGAGAGAGAAACATAAACATATTCTAAAGTCTTTATATTACGAGATCATCGGTTCGAGCCTTGTTGGCGTAGAGAGAGAGAGAGAGAGATTAATAAAGGTATTCTAAAATCTTAGTGGAAAAAAACATTGAGTGGACATAAGATGTGTTTTAATACTTACACAAACCACTTTGTGTCCTTATATTTATGTGGTCTCAACTCCTTACTCTTTACTATTCAAAGTGAGCATTCATATTGTATTCCTTATAATCATTAGAATCATAAAATATAGGAAACCTAACTAAAACATTACCACTACATCACATTCTTTGTCCTTATACCTTATACATATACTTTTAGGGAATGCTAAAGTGAATTTTGATATTTAATAAAAACTAAAGAAAACCCGTATATTTTTATGCTTAAGGAGTGGGATGTGGAATAGTTTTTTTTTTTTTTAATTGAGAGATAAATTTATGAAATATTGACTTTTAGTTAAATTATATGGATAAAGATAAAGAATAAGATATGAATGCTCTAATCATTCTATTAACACTTTCTAGGAAAAATCTTTCTAAAAATCAAAGAGTTCACAAAAAAAATCATTAGTGATCATAAAGGTAACATATTAATCCTCTTATTAGGTCCTTTTGTGAACTATAACTTAAGTATTGATAAGGTGGATCATTTAAAATGCATGGGATGGATTGACAATGGTGAAACTAACTTCAAAGAAAAATGGTTAGGCAGGCATTACATCTATCGGTTAGTGGAAATTTTACACAAAAAAGATATGGCATGGGGTAATTGGGATATTCCGAAAGTAAATCGCCAGATCTAGCATTAGTGGATACAGTTAAAGGCTTGTTTAGGGGTACTAAAGGAGCAACAATTCCCTGCCAAACATAAGAAGGCTATGCTCTTAGTTATCATGATGACGTTATCGTCCTTATCGACTATATGAGGAGATAGAAACAAAAAGGATTTTGATGGTCAATCTAGTTTCGTGACAAGGATAGTAGAAGATTCGGGCGAGATGGAAAAGTTTAATGCTAGATAAATGGTTGAAATATTATGTAAATTTGTTTTGATTGTTTTGCTTTGTAGACAATGGTTTTATTTTGGATCTTCTTTTCTAGTATCTTGCTTGAAAGTTGATTTTTTTTAATGTTAAATGATATTGTGTGCTGGTTTGTTCAATCCAAATATATTTCACAAAATCTGCACACGTTATATAGGTATACAATATCTTAAATAATAAAAAAATATGAACTATTCAAAAATCAAAGTTAATACACGGTTGGAAGAAATAATGTCTCAAAAAATAAATTGCAAAATTTAAAACTATCACATCAATGTTCATTTATGTAAATACATGATTGTATATGTTAATAAATTACATTATATTTTATTATATTTTTATAATATATTGGTTTACTAGATTTATCCCCCGGAAGCGTCCCGGGGTTGAGAAATCTAATATGACATATCAATTTTACATACGAAATAAACTGATGCGCTTTACAGTTACGTGCAAGAAAGCTTCGGGTAGCACATAACCTAAAACAATTGACAATGTATAACTCTAATATTAAAACCCAACCTAAAACAATGTACAACTCCAATGCTAACACCTGTTGTAAATAGAATTCATATTTACTGGTTTGAACATAATTAATGACTTGCCTATACATGATTAATGAATATCCTGAACACTTTGCGTTTTTTTCCTGTATGAACAAAATCCCATAAAAAAGTAGTTGTTTTTTTCTCCGTTTTTTATATAGCACTATGGTACTCGTTGGAAAAATAATAAAACGCTTGTTAATTTGGTTGTTTTTTTCTCCGTTTTTTATATAGCACTATGGTACTCGTTGGAAAGATAATAAAACGCCCGTTAATTTGGTGTAATTTTTTTCTTTAAAAAAGCTCGTATATAAAAGATATTAACGTTTAAAAATTATGGGAGGAAACATGAGAGAAGTAAATCTAATTTTGTTTTTAAATTCTTTTTTTCCTAAAATATCTCAATGCCACATGACATCCTACATGGCACTCTCAATGAGGAGAATGGTTATATGAGTGTCATGTAGAATTTAGCCTTTTGAAATATATATATATATATATATATATATATATATAGGTAAAGTATATGGAGGAAACCCTCCTTATTTGGTAAACTCTGGAAACTCTGACTTCCCAACATTTTTTTTTTTTGAAAAAATAGGGTATGTAATATACATTTTTTTAAGCATTTTGAGTCAAAAAAATCGAAAAAGCGCCGAACGGTTTTTTTTTTAAAATAAAAAACGTCTACAGTTTACATATAGTTAACACATGGTTAACACCTGTTATTAGCGCTTAACATGTGTTAGTCAAAAATTTATATTTTTTAAAAAAAAAACTACTCGGCGCTTTTTTAATTTTTTTGGCCCAAAATCCTTAAAATCATGTATATTACTTGCCCTATTTTTTTCAAAAAAAAAAAATATTGGGAAGTCAGAGTTTCCAGAGTTTACCAAATAAGGAGGGTTTTCTCTAGAACCATTCCCTATATATATATAGATTCAATAGTGCAATGTTTCTGTTTTTTAAAACATTTTTTTTATTATTAATTAATAATTATATAACTTTATATTTATCAACTTGTGTAATACTCGGGATTGTAACCTAGTTTTCTAATAATATTTAGCATCTAATTTTTATTACTATGAATTTTCTCCAATACTTTGGTAATTCATTAATGTACTCGTGTTCCTACTTGCTTTTCTTTGTAGAAGATGATAATAGAGATGAACATCCTATTGATGAGGGGTTCGAGTTTAGTAAAGGTAATTCGTTTTATTTTGTTTCATTTACTTTGTTGACTTTTGATCATAAACTATATGGTTATGAACTTGATAGTTTCAAGTAGTTGTATATGTATTGTAAGTGTTAAGAAGTTGTTAGATAGCTAATATAAATGATTATTATTCATATTTGAAAAATGAGGTTTTATACGGTATATACATTTTAAAATGATTATTATTCATATTTGTAGCAACCCATTTAGTATCCAAAGACGTATATGTTTATTTACTTCTCTTTATATGAATCAAAATCAAGTAATAGGTGTTTTTTAGATAATGTAGTACCATAATGCAGCTTGCACTATTTGATCCAACTAAAGAAAAAAGGTTATTTAAGATGTAAATTGTAAGTCGTTTTTCGATTAATTTGTTATTCTCTACAATAAGTATTTAGTATATATGTGTAACAGTACCGATTTCTGAGAAGATTAACATGGACCTTTGTATGACACCCTAGGCAAATCCCACATCGACCGTGGCCAGGAGAGATCCTTGGTTCATAAGTAATCCAAAGCCTCTTAAATCACCAACGCGTTTTGGGCTTAATGTTAGTGGATGAGAGGAGAACTCCACAGTTAAGCGTGCTCAGGTGGGAGTAGTACTAGGATGGGTGACCTCCTGGGAAGTCTCCACCAGGGCAACCAAAAACAAATCCGTGAGCTTCTGGATGGGCAACCCATCGGGGGCAAAGCGGACAATATTGGTGGTGAGAGGGGCCGGATGTTACAAATGGTATCAGAGCCACTCCTGTGCTGTTCGGGATGGTGGGGCAAACCTCATCGAGGACGATGAGTCCCTAAGGGGGGTGATTGTAACAGTACCGATTTCTGAGAAGATTAACATGGACCTTTGTATGACACCCTAGGCAAATCCCACATCGACCGTGGCCAGGAGAGATCCTTGGTTCATAAGTAATCCAAAGCCTCTTAAATCACCAACGCGTTTTGGGCTTAATGTTAGTGGATGAGAGGAGAACTCCACAGTTAAGCGTGCTCAGGTGGGAGTAGTACTAGGATGGGTGACCTCCTGGGAAGTCTCCACCAGGGCAACCAAAAACAAATCCGTGAGCTTCTGGATGGGCAACCCATCGGGGGCAAAGCGGACAATATTGGTGGTGAGAGGGGCCGGATGTTACAATATGAATATGAACTTCAGGCATAGAGCTACAGAGGTAGCATTTTTGACCCATTCTCTTATAAATGGGTCAATCTTTATTAGGTCAAAAGGATACAATAAAAGATTATGTTAATAGAATAATATGAAACGAGTCAAATAGAGGTTGAACATGTAAAAATTTCACTGATTGAATACAATGAATCTGGACCTTCGACTGTGCACAAGAAATGTTTTTAATCATGGGAAAAGAAGTAGAAACAAGAATGGGTGGTACTCAGGATACATTTATATAAGTCATATGTGTTATATATGTTACTTTCATATGAGCTACAGAAGCGAAAGTGTGTAGAGATTAATATATTGAGGTAGTATCTTTACTCCAAGATTAGTTCTTACAACAACCTTAAATAAAGGTTTAAGTTAATTCTGAAGTATCACTCGGTCAGTTATAAAAATCTATGTTGAAGCTTGGTGGTTTTTGTTTCTTACAAAATTTTGGTGATCTGGTCAACAATGTGAAGTAAAAAAAAGTTGATTTTCTATCTTACAAACCTTTTAAGAATTTCATTTTGGATGAACACCAAAATGTACCTTTTCATTTATTTACGAACCGGAAGTTGGTATTGTTGATGCTCGTTAATAGTCCTTATTCATGAAATTATTGTTATAGATACATACATAAAATAGTTTTTACCAAAGTTCTGTCAAATTTATGACTCTTAGGATGGTATCTCCAGCTTTTGCATTTACCAATTTCATTTAGTTTGGCAAAATATAGCAGACTTAAGAGTGGATTCAAGTATGGAGGTGAAAGTTCAAATTGTTGGTGAAGAACCGGAGAATATAATATGAAGGAAATACTACGAATATCTATGCCTATAGAACTATAAAAACATGATGTAGTTGGAAGCCTTTCAAAATCTACATTGTTGGCATTGTTACTCTTTTACAAATAGATATCCCTATTGTAAATATCTATTATTACAAAGAAGAGAGCTACTATGATCAGAGTTGCCATGCATACTACTATAAGAGTTGCTTTAGTATGTAACTTCAAAAAAAAAACCCGCTGCAACGCGCGGGGTTTCCCACTAGTTATAAATAATATACAACTTGAACAACTCATTTAACTTTTTAATATTTATATTTTTCTCTAAAGGTTGCGTTAACCATTCTAGAAAACTAAATGCGCAGTTCTGTTAAAAAAATTTCTCAACATTCCAATATAAGCATTATCGAAAACAGAGTTTGATTCCAAATAAGATATTTTTTTGGGATTGTATACTATACTATATACTAGTATCAGTATGAACCAAAGCAATACCATCTGAACGACATTATATTATTATTATATAACATTTAAGGGTGTCTTAACAATAGTGGTTAAGACAAACCTTCTCTTCTTAATTATTAGTTTTTGCAAGATTTACAAGAATGCTATCCAAAGTATTTTTTTTATATATACTATATAGTTTTCTTTCATACCCTTGATGTTTAATGAATTTATCACACGGTCGATCAACTGTGGCAATGATATGTTTAACACCTCAATTTAAATATTGTTTTCTTTTTGTTGCTTTCTTAGTTTTTTTTCGGCATAATATTTTTCTAAATGCCATAGACACCGTCATAAGTAGGTTAGTGTTGATGCCGTAACGAACTAAACAAATATACTGACATAATATGAATTTTTATCGTCCAGTTACGATTTGCTTATTTTTATCTACGATGTGTTTTTTTTCCTTTTTATTTAACTAAACTTTAGTATTGACACTTACATCCCTCTCATCTTTCTAAAAAAACTTTGAAAAAATCATTTTAACTCTCTCAAGTTTTACATACTTATTTGTGTTTTTTGGTAATGAGTCAGGTCAAATATAATACTTATATTTATGTGTTTTTTTTTGTTGGTGTGTTTTGTGACGTAAATGTTGTTGAGAAACGAGTCAAGTCAAATACTAGAAGGTATAAATTTGAGTTATGTTAGGTTTCGCCGCCGCTGCAATGCGCGACGGATCAAAATACCAGTTGGTAGTAATATCAGTATTATTGAAACCGGTTTCTATGTTTGTTTTGTTGACTTTCAGTCGGTTTAAAATGCATCTCAATATAGTATTCTATTTTTTTTTTGAACGGTCGACGATACACATCCATAACGAAGCCCCGCATCCTTAAGGTCCGGTCCCTGCCCCCCCCCCCCCCCCAAGGTCCAACCCTTCATTTCAGAATAACCCTACTTTGAGTGGGATTCGAACCTGTGACCTCCCAGGGCAGGAACCCTACAAAGTGGGTAAACCTTCCCACTTCCATTACAACCACTAAGCTACACTAAGGGTATGTTTGGCAAGGAGCTTCAAACTTTAAGCTTTTAAGAAAAAGCTCCTACTCAATAAAAAACCTTGTTTGGTTGAAAGAGCTGGAAGATTTTAGGTTGAAAAAAAAAGCTCTATAGTGAAAAGCTACTAGTACTAGCTTTTAAGAAAAAAACTCTACTAGCTACAAGTTTTTAATTAGTAAATTACACAAATACCCATTCTATTTTAAAAATAAAATAAAAACCTTCTTTACAAGCTTTTAATTATGTCCATTTTGGTAATTTGATACATTTTATTAAAAGCTCCAGCTACTCTACCAAACACCAAAATATATTTAAAAAGCTTCCAGCTACCAGCCACCAGCTAGTTTTGCCAAACATACCCTAAGTGTAGATACCATATAATTATATAAATATAGAAACAAACCAAACCAAATTACCTAATGAGTACGTTCCACTAATTAGGAGTATAAGTCGGTTAACGGCTTTTTCTTCTATCTTAGGGGCTGTTTGGTAGCCTCTTAATCAGCCTCTTTATCATTCAGGTCTGAATCATTAAGCATTCAGACTGTTTGTTTCAGCATCTGAATGGAATTATTAAGGGGTCATGTTATTTACACCGTAGGGTTTTTTAGGGTTTCACATGCCTCTACGGCTTGCAGAGGCCTCTGCGAGCAGCAGAGGTGTCAGAGCATCGAAAACAACAATCCTATACGGCTCGCAGAGGCCTCTGCGAGTCGTATAACTTTGTTGCCCTAAAACCTAACCATTCTGCGACCCGTAGAGCCCTCTGCGGGCCGCAGAGATGGGTGCCCACAGAACATTCAATGTCCAGACTGCAAAACAGCTTTTGTCAGTGAGCTTTGTGGTAAACCCATGGGTTAGGCTATACTGGGATCGTCTGCAACAGGGTCTTATGTTGTAATTATAACGTGTAATGTATTATTAATTGACCTTTTTATTTTCGTTACGCTATTTTATAGATATAACAAGTAGTGGAATTTTTTTTTATAAAACCTCAAATAACATAAATAAAATTAACAAACAAAACACAAAAAAAAGGGTTTTCTACGGCTCGCAGAGGCCCATATGAGCCCTAGAGTTTTAGATACGAGTCGTAGGGGTCTCTACGAGCCATAGAGTAAAAACCTCTATGGCTCGCAGAGGCTGGTGCAATTAAATTTTAAGGGGGTGTAAATAAGTCTCGCCTTATTAAGTGTTGAACCATTAAACTAATAAGGGATGCTGAATGATTCAGCTCTTAACCATTCAGAGTCTCTTAATCATTCAGACCATCTTAATAATTTAGCACTTAATGAACAAACAGCCCCTTATTCTTATTGAAATTCTAAAATTACAGGGCTTACTTTGCCAGTTTTGATAGTGCTAAATTAAAATTAGTATTTTCTGAAGTTTGTTTTTAAGTTCATGCAATTTCATTTAACAATTGCTTTCTTTTTCCCTTAACCAATCTAGAGGGGCGGCAACCAAGAGAAAGGTTGCAATATTTTTTAGTTATTTTTGAGCCAATCAGTTGCATCATCCAACTTTTTTATATATATTTTTTTCTTTATTTGTTTTGTTTTAATGAAATTACTGCACACTTTAAAAAAAAATATAGTGGACAGTGCGCACCCCTACCTAGGTGATAGTTTTTTCAGTTTTTAGTTAAAGCGTTGTTACATTTATAGATGAAATATTAAGTTTCAAATTCAGTTGTAAACTAATTAAACGTGTTATATATCAGATAACTATACCATTCAATATTCATTTTTTATGGATATAGTTTTTTATTTCATTTAAAAACCAAAAGACCATATACAAATACGATCCAAGTAAATATTTCACACGGCAAGCAAATTCCAGTAATTTAAACACGCATCTAGGGCGGCAAATGAACTGAACTTTCAGCGAACAGTTCACAAACCGTTCGGCGAAAAGTTCGTTTGTGTTCGTTCATTTAATAAACGAACGAACATGAACAGAGGCCACATTCGTTCGCTTATGTTCGTGAACGTTCGGTAACGTGTTCGTTTATGTTCGATAGTTTAATAAAGTTTTTTATTTTTATAATTTGTCTTGATATTCTTTTACTTTTATTATTTTACCCAAATTAATAAATAAACTATTTATATGAGGTAAATGCCAATGACCTCCAGCCCAGCTGGGGAGAGGTGGGAGGGTTTACCTCTTCAGAGGGTTCCCGCCCGGGCATGGTCTTGAGTTCGAATCCTGCACACCACGAAAAAATTCCCTGTAACGGTTTGAGATAACTTCAAAGTGGACACCGGTGCGTGGGTAGTGATTCGAACTCGGGTCGAGGGGTTGTCTGTCGATTGGTTTCACCGCTGAAGTACACCTTCCAAAAAAAATTTTATACGAGGTAAATGTATGTATGTGAATTCAATTTTATAAGAAAGTTAATATATGTCCGTTTGTGTTTGTTTTCGTTCATAAACACTTTTTTGTGTTCGTTTGTGTTCATAAGCACTTGCTTGTGTTCATGAATGTCCGTTCGTGTGCGTTCATGAACAAATTTAACAAACGAACACGAACATTAGTGATTTCTTAACAAACGAACACAAACATAAAATCTCGTTCGATAAGTGTTTATGAACTGTTCGTTGACATAACAAACGAACACGAACAAGGCATTGTTCGTGTTCGTGTTCGTTCAGTTCATTTGCAGGTGTAAGCTAAAATTATTAAATGTGTTATAAACAGCGATGTTAGCATGATAAAATAAATACAATTAAACAGATATTTAATTAAATACATTAAAACCGTTACAAGTTTTTAACATTTTCACTCTATTTTTAGGAATTTACCATGTGCAGTTTTATTGTCATGTTATTGTAACATGAATGTAGTGTACAGGCGTACAGCTCCGCATCTTTAGTTCTATTTACATTTACCAGCATGCCAATTCCCTTTACATCTTAGATTTCCAATTTAGTACTTTCAAGAATAGGCAAAACTTATTAACTTGTAAATTTGTAATATATATCATGCATGTGACAATAAGACCTTTAGAGGCATTATATAAGTTTACTAATATATACTTCTAGAACCTTAAATAATACATATGGGATATATCTAAACTCAGCCACCTCCAAACAAACACTATTGACTTGTTTGTGACTTTTTCTCAAATGTCTTTAAAATGTTTTTTTTTTTTAATTTATAACAAAAAGATGCTATATAACCTTTAAACTTATATTGATACTTCATCTTATACTAAACCAGTCTAAAGTAAAAGGTATCCATAAACGCATGACGCATCAAGCGTTCCTCGTTGAAGGATGTATATTGTGTAAACCACAAAGTGACACATATAGAAGCATGGCCAAACCCAAGATCTATGTATTATGATGCAGGACGCGCCGCCCAAGTCATAATTAACACACAAGGACTAAACAGGTCTAACTTAATCAAGGTAACAAAACATGTTAAGTAAACACAAATATCTATCTTATAGTAACATTAAAAAGGTCACCACATTCTAATATATGAAACTAACAGTTAACAAGATCATAGTAATAGATATATAGCTAGTAATTAGTAAATGCAAACATAACAGTGTTCTGTGAGAAATTGTATACCTAATAGGCTAATAACCAATCTAAGCATAAACCCTTCCATATAATGTGGTTCGAAAAACAATGTTATTATATAATGTTATTTACATTCATTATTAAATTATTTTTTAGATATCTAATTAAAAGTAATTTCTCCTATTTACAAATCCAAATTTGATTCTTCTCCAACCCCAGGTATAACAAATAGTTTAACATTAATAACATATAATATATTTATATTAGTATATTGGTGCATAAAACCTACAAACGTTAAGAAAAAATACTTAAAAATCACAAACTTGCAGTTTAATTAATTACTATAATACCTGCTTGCACTACAAACGTAAGATCAACAAAAAGCAACAAAATCCCACTTATATATCATCTGGAAGATTATTTTATATGAACTAGTAGACAGTGATAGCAACTAAACTACCACTGAAATCACTGCCTTCCCTTTCTTTTCCCTTATTTTTTTTTCTGTCAATCACAGTCATGCATCAATTACAATTTGAATCATCAATTCATCATAATACCAACAACATCAAACATTTTCAAAAAAACTGGAGATCGAATTACTATATTTAAAATACAAAGTTTTATACCCATGAATTAATTTGACTATGGATATTAACAATTAATTATTAAATTACTTGAGTAGAATATTTTCTCTTATTATGACTAGAAAAAACATAACAATAAAATAATAATAAGAACAACAATAATAATCTTAAAATTTTAGGGGATGAAACCATTTTCAAGAAACTTGAAACTTCAATAATTAAAAACATATAGTTATATACCCATTAACTAACTTAACAAAGGGCATTAACTATATATTAACTAGTTAACTAGAATCTTTTATACTTATTATGACAACAAGAAAACATCTAACTTGATCCATCAAGAAAGCTCCGGCGGTGGTGGTGGTGGTGGCGGTGTCGGCATCTGTGGTGGTCGTTTTCTCTTCTTCTTCTCATAACTTATCCCTCTAGCTTTAGCTTGAGAGTCCCTAACTTCACGTAGATAAAGCCTAACAGCTCGAGCACCAAACGGGTTAGTCTCCGGCTGCCCACCGTTCTCCTCAAAAGCTGCCCGAAGCCGACCAATAAGAGCATCAAGGCTGCCCCAAGCTTGCCTAAGAGGACACGGGCAGAGGGCAGGAGGGTTTGGGTGACCAAAGAATGGACAAAGTTGTGTGTGGACTTTGTTTTACCGAATTGGTCAAGGTATCTTAAAAACTCAAGGACATGTGCACCGGAGCACCGTGAAAGAGTTAACGGTGGCCGGTGGTTACGGAGGTACTGCCCGAAGGTGTTCCAGTCACGGCGTTTTTGGTTCTCGTAACGGCTGAGATTAGTGGTGGTGGTTGAAGAGGTTGAAGATGATGATGATATTTGGGATAACATGTTTGTGCTATAGTTTGTAGTGATGGTTGAGTCAAGTTCTTGTAGTTGTGGAACAACTTCATTCATGGTAAAAGAGTGGTATTTATCCATGTTTTGTGTGTAATTAAGGATAGAAAGAGAGAGATCTAAGTAATATGTTGAAGATATGACAAACCCTAATTGTGGGTGTGTGTTGTGTGTGTTGTGTTGTTTTGACTAGGGTTTTTTTTTTTAAAAAAAGATTTTTGAAGTGGTTAAGTGGTTATGGATGAGGATGAAGGAGATGACATGTGGGTGTGGAACAAGATTTCAAGATATGTGATGGATGAATGTTAAAAGGATGAAAAGAGGTAGAAAAGAATCGAGGATCAAGTGAAGTGACTTGTTTTGATTTTGCAAGTTTTGTTGTTAAAAAAGATTGGTAGAAAACTAGAAATCTTGAATGAGGAGGAGTTAGATTTGATCATTCTTTTTAACTAGAAAAGGGTATGCAACTGCAAGTACTTGAGAGAGAAGTATGGATAAGTGATGTGCAATGTGTCCAAAAAATAGTTTTGAAATTAGGGCTTTTGTGGAAATGGGAAAGGTTTGACAAGACACTTTAAAGATGATGGATGGGTGGGTGAAAAAAAGAAAGTAGACTTCTAGGTCTATAAACATTAGTCTATATATGGTTTGATTCATTTAATATTTTTTACTGAATTTATCAAATTATCATATGTTTTAATCCAACTTAAAGAGAATATTTTCGTTTTATCTCATATACCATTGTTCTTTCACAAAATAGCTACTAGCCTACTACACCCACAAATTAAAAAGGAAATAATTGATTATTTTATGTCTATGGTACAAAAATTTTCGGATTCATACTTAGAGAGATCATGTAAAGTATTTTCAAAACGAGAGAATTGCATAAACAAGATCTAAAGAGGAGTACACATGAATATGAATTTGGATCATTAACAAAAGTGGTGTACACTAATTTCCATACACTCATTCATTTACCACATCCATCTTTACTGTACAATATTGTCCCTTCATAAACAAACATGAAGTCAATGATGCTGCCACAGTTCTATCCTAAACAGCCTATTAAATAAGAAGATACAGTGAAGACGAATAATAATGAATCTAAAACAAAATCACGGGACTCTTATCAATAATAATACCGTAAATGCATCTAATGTATGCCCCTAGCTACATGATAGGTTGTATATGTCGTTTGCATTGTTTTTGTGTAATAAGGCTGGGCACCAGTCGAATTTGTAATATAATGTTAGCTTTAGAATTAATGTCTCTAGGCCAATGGAGCCATTCACTAAATTCCACCTTACTCGAAAAAGAGGGATAACGCTTTCTTCATTCAAAATTACTTTATTTGTTGAGCAAACTGCCATGAACAGAGATAAATCAAGATCACCTACATCTTCTATCTTTATCAAAATCATTTTTTCTCTATCTTTACTCTGAGATTTGCATTTGCTTGAATAGTGTCCAATCTTATCACAGTTGTAGAACCCCAGGTTCTTCTTTCGTCTTGCTATTTGATGTATCTAAAAGACCACCTACATGTAATTCAATGCATAATCCCTATATTTCTAGTTGTATATTGCAAATTTACAAAAAAAATTAGTTAATTGTTTATATTTTGGTGCTTCACGGGTCTTGAAAGCAAGGTTTTCAGAACCGGACCGGACGTCGAACCGGACCCCCGGCCGGTTCACCGGTTTGACCGGTCCGACCGGTTCGACTGGTCCAACCAACCGGCCCAAAAACAAAAAAAAAATACAAAAAAAATAAAAAAAATACAAAAAACCGGTCCAACCTTCCGGTTTTCCGGTTCGACCGGCCGGTTCACCGGTCCGAAGCCGGTTCACTGCACCAGCAGTCCGAACACCCAAACCGGACCGGTCCAGGCCCCGGAGCCCGGTCCGACCGGCCGGTCCGGTCCGGTTTTCAAAACCATGCTTGAAAGGCAAATGAAAGATTTTCACATGAAAAACAAGCATAGTGGAAGAATACTTAAAAGGTTATATAAAGATTCAAGTGCCGCTCGTACTCACATACGTAGGTACGGCTCGTACTAGAAATTGACAGAAAATTGAGCGCATCAAGAAAAGAGTACGCCCCATACTCTTTAATGATTGTACGAGCCATACTCGACTCAAAACTCTAGGAATTTCTTATCAGTATAACATGACAAATGAAAATCCTAGAGGATGAAATTTGGTGACTATAGAAGCAAAAAAAAAAAAAAGCTGTTTGGAGTTGTGTAACGAGATTAAAGAGTAAAGGAGTATCATAATCAAAGATCAGACATATAAACCTTTTCTCTCCTTTTTTGTTTTTTTAATTTATTAGATTAAAATATATCTAAATGGGTGGTAGATAGTGAAGACTTACGAAACATACGTGATAAGGCTAGGTGTGTAGGGGTAACACCCCTTGCCATCGTAGCTGGATGGCATCCCCAACACCACCTCTCCTCCGCTAAAACAAGACACTATGCAAGCCTTGTCAACCTCTTAGTAGGTGTAAAGGGTTGTGAGTGGTGGGGGCCACATAATTCACACCAATAAATTTTTTCTGTTTTCTTTCTATCTTTTGGATTAGAAGATAATTATATTTTAACAAAATTACATAAATTAACCTTTATGTTTCATCAAAACTGTAGGTTTCAACCTTTATGTTTAATCTGCACGGAGAACAACCTTTTACTATGGTTTTTCAGGCAAGTTTCAACCTTTAGCACTAACCTAGTTAAGTTTCACCATTAACTCCCCTCACATGCAAGTCATGCGAGGGTATTTTGGTCTTTTAAATACATTCTTTAATATTTATTTATTTTTCAATAAAATACAAAATATATAATTGAAGTTTAACAAACTTGAGTGGGGCCCACTATTTTTTAACATAAAACGCCCCACCCCACTTATCCTCTCCATTGTTTCCACTCCACCAGCTTCACCGGCACTCTGTCGACCTCCGACATAACGCCAACTTCTTCCCACCTTCCACCCATGGCACCTTCATTTTTTTCGTTCATCTACAAACATCTGGTGAAACAACAATCCACCGTTTATACAAACCTCTGGCGTAAAACGAAGAAAAAGAACAATGATACCAAAATTCTCATCGGATAATGAGATCGGTATAGGGAGGGATGGGAGTTGGGCAGAGGGTTCAACCTCGTTGCTTGATTATTGTGACGGGTGGTCACCCAATTATATTCCAATCTGAAACCAACGCCGATGACTGGATAATGTTCGTGGTGGCCAACAAGTTAGATCCCATCTTCTACAATAGTATAAGGATAAATAAATGTGAGTATGAAACTGTAGTTGTCTTTCATCCAATTGGATCTGATTGGAGTGTGTGTGTGTGTGTTTGTGTGTTTAATTTTTATGTTTGAAACCTTATTCGATTCCAAATATAAAAGTTGTGGTGTCCTTTTTTCTAAAACGGGTGGTGATGATGTATGACGACGTTAGACCAGTTGTTGTAGGTAAACAGTGGTGGTTCATAGTGTAATGACGGTGGACAGGTGATTGTCGGTTGATTACCAAAAATGAAGTGAGGGAAGAAGGGGCGGGGCCCAACAGTATCATAAAATAATAATAATATAATAATAATAATAATAATAATAATAATAATAATAATAATAATAATAATATCATTATGAATATTATACCCTCACATGACTTGCATAGTTGCTTGTGAGGGGAGTTAACTATAAAACTTAACTGGGTTAATGCTAAAGGTTGAAACCTGCTTGAAAAACCATAATAAAAGGTTGATCTTCGTATAAATTAAACATAAAATGTTGTAACCTGTAATTTTAATGAAGCATAAAGGTTAATTTCCGTAATTTTGTCTTATATTTTGATTAGAAGATAATGAGAGTTTATGTATACGTGATATTGGTGTGAAAGTCACATTTTTGTCTTACATGAATAATCTTAGATGGTTTGAACTTTAAACAGTTTTTTCTCACATTTTAACCAACATGATAATACATAGAATAGTAGAATACACACAAGCATTCCATTTTATTACGTCATCCATTTTTTTCAGCCAAACATACTTTAAATCCTTTTATTAAAATGGTTTCGTCCTTAAGTTTTATTTTTCTAATTCGATCATAAGTACATGATATAATTCTTAATAACACATATTAACCTTATGGACTTGATAAAGAAACAAATACACACAAATTACATACGTTTGGATATCACATATGAACTTAGAACAAGACTAAAAAATCACATTTTGTTCTATTATATCATTGGTCACTAATGCAGAGTTTTGAATTAATAGTTGGGAAAAAAATCAACTGTTGTTTTTATGTACTAAAATGGTAGATAATGTTGGATGTATTGTGAACAAATTTTGAGAACATAAGATTTGAGGATTTGAAGAATTTAATACGTCCTCTTTAATTTGTAAATCATGTTGAACTCACCTTGCGTCCATAGACTTCTCGTATCATCCATATGTATATGTGTGTGTGATTAGTCAACAAAGTTAACTCACCTTGTTGATGGCCTCTTAGCCCACTCGTATTGATGTTAGGGTGAAGTTATCCTATAAAGTGTAACGAAAATAAGAAGGGTGAAAGGAATAAAAAAAGATCACGAAATATGATACAGTGAACCACAAAATATAATACAATGCTAAAGAAAAAAGACACATTGAATCGCAAAAAAGACACAATGAATAAAATAAGAAAAAGATGTAATACTACATAAAAGACATAATGATGTAACGCAAATTTTAAAAACTACACGCTAAAAATCCAAAAAAGCAAAAACCTAAAATCAAAGATTGTAGGGTTCGATGAAACGTTTCCAATGCCGCTTTAATAAGTTCAATCAGATTCCATTTGATACCATTCCTACGACTTTCTATTTTTCTTTCACTGTGTATTAATTTGATCATAACCCTTGATATTTATTTCTATTAAAATGTAACGAGTTCAAGTCGACAAGTACAACATAGGTGAATTCATTTAAAAAACACATATATGATCGGTCAACATATAGTAGTTCTTTTTTTTTTTTAACGGGCATCGTATAATAGTTGCTTAATGGGTAGACATCATCAATACTCCTGGACTAATAGTATGCATTGTTAACATTGTTAAAAGAATCGTATTAGATCAAGAATCAAAATCCTTCTATCCACAAGCCCTCATAAGTTTTTTTTTAACGGCTAACAAATTAATCCTGAGCACTCTCGAAGTACCCACTGGATAAAGGAGTACTCCGAGAGTAAACCGGGTCTACCATTAATTTCACACCAGTTCTCGAGGAAAACCCGCCGCCCAAAGGCCCACTGAGGTAAAACACGACCCACCAGCAACATTTTGGTGCCGGTAGGACTCGAACTCCCCACCTCCCATAAGGAAAACAAGAAAGGTGTCACTCCACCGGCCTCATAAGTAATAAATATTCTGTGTATATGGTAAAACGCATATCAAATAGTAACCTAGGTTAAAATTGCCCAAACCCCAAAAACCGATATTAATGCGTACAAATCCAAAGTTTATTGAACAAATACCCATGGGTGCTATCCAAGCGTGAAATTGACACTATGACTATTAACATGAATTCTCAAGAGCAAACCTAAATACGTCAAAGATGACCAATAATGCATAAATAATTGACGTGCTTAGCTTGACGAGAGTTATCAATTTCACGTGATTTTAAAATGAATAATCACATCACAATGAGTATTTTGTGAAATCATTGAATTTGATAATTGATTGTTTAAAAGAAAGACAACATTTTCAAAGCAATAATAGAGGTTGTGTTCATCTCAAGTTCTATATACATGATTACATTTGGTCATGTATGATGTATTGTTGTTACGCATTGGGATGTCATGATTAAGAGAAGCATGTGGCATGGTTCGGTTTTAATTTGGTTATCAGTCTCAATCAAAACTGAAGTCATTGGTTGGTTGATCTTATTAACCACTCGAGTAATTCGTTCGGTGCATTTGGTTAGATTGTATTTTTTTCAGTTCGCATCAATTAATTTGATTAATAATCAAACCAAACTTCGGGTAAAATATTTGCTTAGTAGTATATGAAATTAAGGTATAAATTAATGAAATGGAGGTATAAAAGCTAAAAATATATATGAATACATGAAAAGCTCGTTTCGATTTAATTGATTTCGGTTCGTTTCCTCTTTTTTCGGTTTGGTTCAAGTTAACGATTCAATTGTTGCTCAGCCCTAGATATTGTTAATCATATAACATATCAATTTTTTTTAATTAAGAAAAGGTTAGGATCAAATACGCAGTGAAAGCAAAATAGGAAGTCGTAGGAAAGGTATCAAATAGACTCCGATTAAACTCATTTAAGTGGCATTGGAACCGTCTTATCGAAGTCTACGATCTTAGTTTTTAGGTTTTCGCATTTTTTGATTTTTAGCTACTAATTTTTAGAATTTACGTTATATGATTGTGTCTTTTATGTAGCATTAGTGCTGTAAACAAACCAAACGTTCAGCAAACAGTTCGTGAACTGTTCGGCGAGAAGTTCGTTTGTGTTCGTTTAGTTAAACAAACGAACATGAACAGAGGTCCTGTTCGTTCATTTATGTTTGTGAACGTTCTGTAACTTGTTCGTTTATGTTTTTTTGTGTTCGATAGTTTATTAGGTTTTTAACTTTTTATTTCTTTTTTAAGTACTTCAATTTTCCTAGTGGTAGAGTAGTTAATATATATTAGTGTATCACATATTAATATTACTTTACCTCTTTTGATTAGCTATTATTTTAGATGGATTAAACAAGGATTTCAACTTTAATATAATAATTTTGTGTTTCTACGAGACATCATGCATGTGAACAAGATTATGTCAAGTATAATTTGGTAATTGGGTAATTAGTATTTGGGCAGACAATGTTTATGACAAAAAAATGTTGATTTTATTTGGAATTTACTATGTGTTAGTTTGTGCTCGGTTTTATTCATTAGTGCATGTTTACGTTTGTTTATGTTCATTTGTGTTTGTATGTGTTCGTTTTTTTCCCAACGCCCAAATTTAACAAGTAAACACAAGAAAACACGAACAGGTTCATTTCTTTAACAAACAAACACGACGAAAATCTCTTTTGGTAACTGTTTATGAACAGTTCGTGAACACGTTATTTCCTTAACAAACGAACATGAACAAAGCCTTGTTCGTGTTCGTTTGGTTCGTTTACAACCATAGGTCGCATTGTGTCTTTTTCTTATTTCCATCATAGTGTCATTTTTATGATTCATTATGTCTTTTTTCTTTAGCATTGTGTTATATTTTTCGGCATTATGTTATATTTGTAGCTCCCTGTGATACTTCGTGATCTATTGTGTTTTTTGTATCCTTCTCACCATTCGATACATGCACCAATCGGGTTTGTCCCGATTGCTAAGTGTTATGTGCCTTATGTCCAAGGCTTGATACAAAGCCCCTATCGAGACAGGGGTCTCACTGGAAGCAGTCTCTCTACTTCCACGGGTTAGAGGTAAGGTTGTCTACATTTTACCCTCCTCGGACTCTACCTTAGCTTTTGCTATTGGTGAGATTAACTGAGTATGATGATGATGTATCCTTCTCACCCTTCATAGTTATGGAGATGAGGTGGTTGTTACTGACTCGAGAGAGAGAGAGGGAGAGAGAGAGATAGGGAGAGAGAGAGTTGTGACTTGTGAGTGTGGGTACCCGATCAGTAAGCACCCCTAGTTTCGGTTGATAGTGTCGGGTTGGTGACGTGGTGATGGGTGGTGGTGTCTTCCTCAACGAGCACCCCAATCTCCCTCAGAGATACAACTCACTTCTCCAAAATGATCGAATCCTACTTTGACGTACTGGTGCTTAATCCACATAAACATAACAATTGAGATTTAATATCATTGAAAATCTTTGATTGGCACTGCTTCCTCATGTGTTAAAACACTTGCTCGTTTCGGGCTTTTCACAACAACCAAATTACAAAAAAAAACTACAAGTTCTAGCTAAAGAGTTAATAAAAGAAATAAGTAAAACTGAGTTTTCACCCGTGGAGCTTTTTTATAAGTAAAATATATATTATTCTAAGTGCTTGTGACGTTTCATTAAATCTAATATGATCATTAAAAACTTTAATACAAAAAAAAAAGTTAATAATCAATTTAATATCTCAAGCATTTAAAAAGTGAGATGCCATCTTTTATATTAAAAAGGTGACTTGGTAAACAACAATAAATGATAGCTTAAAAATCTGACATGTCCAGTTTATTTCTTCATTCTTATTTTTTCTAACAAATAGTTGAATCGATTTTATAAACTGCTAAGCTATTGAGTTAATGGATGACGGAGTGGAGGTGGGTACCGGTTGCGGGTACCCCTACCCGCATTACCACTATGTTGCCATCTCATCAGGTAGAGGGTTATGGATACTATTTCTGGGTGACCGTCATCAAAGATGTGTGGGGGATGATGGTAGGGGTGTGCGGGTACTCGACAGATAGCACATCAAGTTCTAGAGTCGGTGGTCGGGTGGTTGAGGTGGCAGGGTACCCGCCCAGTAACACTCCGGTCAACCTAATAGGCAATAAATAATATTCAGCAAAATAGAACAATATTATTTTGTTGCTTTTTTATAACGTACAACTAAGTAGAAATCAGGTACTATGTATGCGGCTTCCAATGGCCAAAGGAGCCATAGTCGGCTCTTATCCAGACAGTCGGAGCCCCTGGCCCACTAGTCACCAATTCTAGGGAAAACCCGACCATCCACCCGCCCGAAGGCACGACAATGGAATAATCGGTAAAATCCGACGCTCTCAAAAATCAAACCCATGACCTTTCAACCATATGTCTTCTATCGGTGACGCTCCATACCACCATACCATTCCACTATTTTGTTGCTTTTTGTATTGATTGACAATACCTGAACTGAAATTACAAATTTGCCCTCTCTTGTCTCCCACTTTGGAGAACTAAAACTTGGCAACTTGCTATTTGCCAATATATCTATCTCATCAGTACGTCCAGCTTTCATGAATTCTTCCACCTCCCAACCAGTAGCAATATTATAATTCTCATCTTCAATTTAGACCATGTTAATGGGCCTTCATAAAGTTAACAAGGAGTTTTTTGGGCACAAAACTTCAAAAGTTTCTTAAATTGTTAAATTATTAATTTTTAAAATCTTATTATATTTTTGTTTAACACGCCTTATACTACTGTATATATATTTTCTGCATCTTTTATTATTTTAATCTTGTGTAACGAACACAAAATGCACGGATGCTGAGGCTACAGCTGCAAAATGTTTTTGGTAGACGGGGTGTGATGCGCTAGTGTAGATGTTTTATTAGTTATAAATAAAAAATACGCGGTTGAAAATAATGCTTAAAAAATTAATTCAACAGAATTTTTAACTGTCATGTCAAAGTTAACTTTTTAAACATATTTTGAAGTTTGTATGTTTTATTAAGACTTAAGATTATGAGCTTTTTATGGGTAAAATACTCGTCCAAGATGTGAGAGATGTAATGGGATTTATGGTGGAGGTTTGATACAACAAGAATGGACTGAGAATGGAGGCTTTTTGCATTGCTTCATGTCTTTTTATTGTGTATTACCTTATGGTTTATCATGTAAGTTCGGTAGATGTGAAATGCGGTGTAATCTTTGCTAGTCATTTGCTAGCTTGGAAAATAATAGAAGTTTATATCAGTTGTTCAAAAAACACATATCAAGCCTAAAAACGCAAGGGTAAGTATGAAAAAACATTCAGAATATTATAAAACAAAAATAAACAATAGTTTGCACCTAATATCAGTATCGGAAAGCATAAAAGTAACATATGTAAACCAAACTAGTCTAACAAGAGTTGAAAATGTTCACATGCAATGCAAACAAAACCTGGTCAATGATATTTTAAAATACGGCATGCAATTTACTTGTTCATAGACATGTCAATTTTTTTTGAACGGTTAACATTACTCATTTACACCAATAATCCTAAACTATATATTATTGCCCAGATTTGAACTTGAAACGTCTCATTTAAAATGCATGGGCCTTTACCTAGTGAGTTATCTCACGTTAGCAAATATGTGTCAATTTTTTTTAATGGCAAATGTATGTCAATTAACTTGCAAAATATGCAAGTTGAAAAAGACGAGTTGAATATCAGGAATATAAATTTAATTTGTACACCTTTTATTTATTTTTCCTCTTGACACGTTTTAATTTTCTCACAAGGTACTTTGGATCCACATGTGATGTTTATGTGGAGTTAAGAGGGTTTGACTGTCCATTGGAATAGGTCTTTAACATGAAATCTTGACACTAGTATTTTGTAAGGGGCAAAAGTATCTATCATATACCCCTAAGCAAATTTCACTTTTGTCATATACATGAGAGATGTTGCATTCATTTAAAAAAAAAAAAAAAAAAGCTTCTTCCATCAGCAACACGCTTTTAGAGCACAATGGTTATTAATAAGAAGAAAATTCTCGCAGTTAAGTATGCTTAATTCGTAGTAGTACCGGGATTGTAATAGATTAATATTTTTGTAGCTATCTTTTATAATATGTATTTTTTCTGTACCTTTTATATGTCATATTCAAGTAATCGACCCTTAATTGTTATTAGGTGAATTGTCACGTTCAAAAAACGACAATAATAAATATATTTGGCTGCTTTTATTTCATCAAATCAATCGTTTTCAGCGTTAATTAGCATGGCTCAGGCTCTTTTAAAAATGAGAGCAAAAATTCAAAACCTACAACTGAAAAATCTGTACATGACTTCAAATCACCTTTCCTAATCCAAATAAAGTAGTGTAAACTCCAAAGAGTCTTTGCAGATTTTCAAATCAGTTATTATTAAGATTTAATTTAGGATATGCTCTAAACATACCCTCCAAACCCCTTATGTTTGGCTTGTTTAGAAGTCGAGTCGAGTTGGAAAATGAAAGGGAATTATATAAGCATTAAATTTCTGAGCGAGGGGGAGTAATTTGGACAACTTTGCTGTCTATTGTACCATCCAATTTAAAATTACATGGCCTCCAACTTTTATGTATTCAAAAGCAGCCACATTTTACAGCATAACTTTTTAAGAAAAACAGTTTTGTGGCCGATGATGAGACTGAGGCTATGGCCGATGAAGTGATGACCAGACTGTAAGGAACGATGACAGTGAGAGATGGTCGACTTTGAGTGAGAGCGGGAGATAATGAGGCGACAAGCCGACTATTTATGTCAAAGATTGTTGCTTAACGACTTAGGCTCTTACTTTCAGATTTAGTGTTATTTTTTTATGTTGGGTTAATTAGGTGGTATACATAAGTATAATTTTATATTTGTATATAGTGGGCCAAAATCAAATATAATGGGGTGTTTGTGTATGTCCATTTGTGTGTGTATGTATACATAATATGAAAGGTTTAAATAAGAAGAAAATTCTTTGAGAGAGGAAACCAATAAGTTTAAATTAATAATAAAACTTAGGGCTGGCAATGGGTAACCTGTTAAGACACGATAAGACCTGTTTGACTGAAAAGTACACTATTTGATTTTTTGACTTTTTTTAATACTTAGAATTAAGAGGCAAAAATATTTCATTTCTCTTTTTTGGTACATAAAACATAAAACTGTGTTATAAAAATGAGATATAAATGAGTTAAACGAGTCGTGTTCATGCTTAGAACTTGATTTGTTCGCGCACGTCAGAGACCTGTTAACCTGTTAGGGACACGATTTGCCAGCCCTAATAAAACTCCTTTTAATAATTATATGTAAAATAAAATAGAAAATAATTTGAGCCAAGCGTGCCTTTGTTCGTTCTTGGCTCGTTTATAGCCAGCCAGCTAAAAAACAAACGAACATTTTTCGAACGAGCGGTTTAGACAACCCTATTTAATTGGTGGGCCCTTCCCCTAAATTTGTGAGAGCCAGAAGGTACGTTTATGACGTGTGTTTGAGTGTATATAAATATTAATTATTTTAGTTGGTTTTTGCATATAAAATACTACCACCCAAAACAACACGTTGGGGCAAGCACATATAGTAATCGTAAGATACCAAGGTCGTATAAGGATACAAGAGCTCTTAGTACTGAAAAGTCATTAACGTCTAGTCAAGCCAATAAGAAAATGGCTTTTTTATCAATTTTGTAAAAACATTAAAATAAATATTTAGACAAAAGATAATTTGTTTTGAAATCGGATTTAAGAAAAGGCCATTTGGGTATGCACTTCCCCTTAGTGATATCATTAACTAAGTTGGTTATGGATTCCCAAAAGTTTACTCTTAGCAAAACACAATACACCTTTGGAAGGCCGGGTACTTTGCGAGACAACTGACCAAAGTCGTTCTTTTAAGACTTGGTAAAAGTTGTGTTATGCTAATGCATAAAGTAGTGGGACATCTTTTAAGGGCATCGTCATATCTCAACCATATTGGAAGTAAGCAAACAGGAGACCGGTCCGCAAGGTTGGAATCAAGCCCACAATATGTTAACAGAAGCAGTAGATTGACTTTTCATTTTTTGGGTTCAATATTAAATTAAAATTAGTCATGAGGGGTTTATTCCACCAATCACTATTTTTCTCTTGGTTGGATCTTATAAGCCCCTTTAGCGCCCAATCTTAATACCACTACGATTGATCTAATAAAATAATTAACAAATACAATTTCACAATTCCACATAAACCCTATAATCAAAAATGAAAAAAATCAACTAATAATAGACATATAAGTGAACATAACTACATAAGTAATTAGTTAACATAATTAACTAATCAATAGCTACAATTCATAAAAATTATAGGATCCAAAAAGAACAAAATACACAAATATAGCAAAATACTGGACCAGAGAGTGGTGGTGGTGGTGGAAGGCGACACAGAGGACACAGAGGCTGCAGGAGGCGTGCGGTGTGGGAGGACGACCGGTGGCTGGCGATTCAGACGATTGTTGTCGTGTGGCTAGGCGACCCGACGGGTGAACTCCTATGTGTTTTTTTAATACATCGACATATGTTTTTTTAACACTTTGGGGCTTGTTAACTTTTTTTTATAATAAAACATAAATATTTAAACATTCAATATACGAATTTAACTTTGTACTTTGTAATTTTTTTTAAACATTGTTGCTTGCTAAGTTTGGGCTTTAATATGTGGGCTAATTAACTAATAAGTCGTAAGACCATAAGGCAATCAAAGAAAAATTTAAACAAAACGGAAAGTGCTCTTGGTTTATGGTCTTTGTCAGTTGTCAATAAGTTGTGATTATTCTCCACAAATATGGTGGAAGTAAAATTGATGTAAAAAAAAAAAGCAGAAAACCAAAATAAATTCTGTTTTCTTTTTTCTTTTCATATACTTTGTTTATTCTTTAATCATAAAAGTACCTTTACCATTTTTGTTTATTTCTTAATATAAAAAGTCCCTTTACATGTTAAATTCAAAAAGAAAATCTTATAACTATAAATATACCCAATAGGTTTGAAAGGGACCGACGTATGGGGAGGAATTCAAACTTGGAAAGAAAGGGGTTTCAAGTTAAAATGTTCACTAATACTATGGGGAGTGGAGGGGGGGGGGGGGGGGAGGCATGATTTGAGGTCCATTTTTTAAATGTGAAAATTGTTGGGAGTGGAAGGGAAAGAGGGAGGTGAAAGAAATAATATTATGGTTTGTGTGTTAGATTTTTTTTTAAAGGGCCAATCATAAATCACCACCTCAATCTCAAGCCCCCTCCCCACGCCGGTGGAGTTTTCCCGGCCAATAAGCCATGCCTCTAAGAGAGATGCTTGCCTCTTATTAAGAGGTTTGCGAATTGAATTGTGTACCGTTGATGAAAAAATAATTAAAAAATGGAAGGTGGAAGAAAGAGGAATCATTTCCTTCATTTGGAGGAAGTGAATGGGGAAATCACGTGACACTGCCGCGTTGATGTGGAATTTGTAGGAATTGAGGAGGGTGTCACCACACCACACCACATGGACTAAGAAAAAAAGAAATCATAAAATCATGAAAAAAAATTAAGATAATTGACAGACTTAGTGGTGGAGGTGGGAGGTTTTAAGGCTTAGCCTATTTCCTACCCTGGGGTGCTCGGTTCGAATCCCACATCCGCCAGGCTTTGCTCATGTACAGCCCTGAGCGAGATGCCGTTAAAAAAAATAATAATAATAATTGACAAACATGTGTATATTTGAGTGGCATTGAAAAAAAAGCAACTAATAAATGAGGATCTAAAAAAATAACACAATGCAACCAATAGAATTTGCTAGAATTAATATTATTATTATCATGATTTTCTAGTTGATGATTGTTTGTGTATGGTGAAGATTGCATTCTCTACTTCCTTCTAGACACACCTCTTTCATAGTCTTCTCCGTCATTTCTTTTGCAGGTAAATAAAACGTTGACCAGTACAGTGTAAGTTTAGAACATTAACTCTGTTTCTTGTCCTATATTTTCAACTTTTTGAACATTTAATTGGATTATATAAATTGTGTTAGTTTAAAAATTGAATTTTTAGGATGAAAGTCTTGTTCATGTACTTTAGTTTCTATAGAAGGCCCTATCTGCAGTTAGATTTTGTTAATTTTAGGGGTGTAAACAAGCTGAGTCGAGCCCGAGCTTGACTAGGCTCGAGCTTGGCTCGTCATGGTCTTTTGAGGCTCGTGCTCGGCTTGGTTCGAGCCTACTATTTTGAGCTCGAGCTCGGCTCGAAAGTAAAACCTAAGAGCTTGGCTCGGCTTGAACAAATTTAAAAATAATTTTAAACGACCTAAAAGCTTGGCTGGAGCTCACTTCAATAGCTTAAACGAGCAAAAGCTCGGCTTGAGCTCGGCTCACCAACATTATTAATTAAAATTGAATATGTTCAATGGACAAAATCACATACATAAAAAAATAATCTAACATTTGTTTTGGCTCCTTTAGGCTCGCGAGCCTATACGAGCTTTGTATGTAAGGCTCGAGCTCGGGCTCGATAACTAAACAAGTCATATTTCAGGCTCGAACTCATTAAGGCTCGGCTCGTTTGAGCTTTTTACCGAGCCGATCCCGAGTAGCTCTCGAGCCGCTACGTGTCATTTACACCCCTAATTTTGATATTAAGGGCTATTGAATTGCATTTTTTTTTATAATAATTGATGTTAATAAGGCCCTTTGCATTGTTCATGTTTTTAGACTCTTAATGAAATTTAGGCTACTGTGGGAAAGCCTTAACTTAATTATACCATGGTTGTCAAAGGTGTAGGCCGCGGACGCTTAACCTTAATGCAAGGCATAGGTCCAAGGCGCTTAAAAAGCGAGGGCCCGTTACAAAAATTTATCACTTTTTGGGGTTTTAGACATGTTTTAGTCTTGTTTAGGCTAGTTTTACAGACCATTTTTGGATGTTTCAGACCTCATTTGGCAGAAATTTGCAGAATTTTCCGAAATTTTCAGGATTTGACAAAAATCTGACAAGAATCATGCCGGAATCCCGCCTGTAGGTCGGCAGAGCGCCTAGATGGCAGCGAGGCGTTTTCTTAGCACCTCGTTTAGCATAGAGACCTAGGTGCGCGCCCCGAAGGGCTTTTGGCATGGATTTATACAACATGATATTAGGGGTTATGTGTTTTTTTTTTTTTTGTAATCTGGAATTTTCTGTTCACAATAAAGGTAATTTGTACAGCAGGACAATATGTTGCGCCGCAACCCACTTTTGAATAGCAAACCCTATCCTACTGAAAACAAAACCTTGGTTCCTAGGCGTCGAGAAATTATGGTGTTTTTTATACAACCAATTCTTTGAAAGTATTTATGTAATGAGGGGTTGATTAGTTGAAGGTTTTTTTGTGTTTAAGCAGCAATAACAGGTGCTTACTAGTTTTGACCCACACAAAAGAGGGGAAGAAAATCAATGGCATTAGTTCCAACAACCGAGACCGACGGCGCTGCTGTATTCACCGAAGTCAACATGGCTTCCTCTGACTCTGGCTCAACGGTTCGGGCCACTGTTGTACAGGCTGCAACCGTCTTCTATGATACACCTGCAACCCTTGGTTCGGTTCACTTCCTAACTATAATAACTTCAATTCAAGCTTATGTTTTTTAAATTAGCTGGTGTCGTTAATCAGTTGTTTTGATGGTTCTTGTGTTGATGTATATAGATATTGATTGTGGTAACTTAAGTTGCTAATTGTATGTTGCATCAGATAAGGCTGAGAGATTACTAGCTGAAGCTGCTTCATATGGATCGCAGTTAGTTGTCTTTCCCGAAGCGTTTATCGGCGGATATCCTCGCGGGTCGAATTTTGGCGTGACAATCGGTAACCGTACAGCCAAGGGTAAAGAAGAATTCCGGAAGTATCATGCTGCAGCCATTAATGTACCCGGTACAACTATGCAAATTTGTTACAAATAGATATGGTCAAGGTTTAAATGTACGGAATTGTGCCTCGAGGCGTTTTCCCTTAGCCTCACGAGGCGTACGCCTCAAAGCGAACCGAGGCGGAATTAAAAATTAAATATAAAAATATTATATATCTTATACAAAATGAAATACTAACTAATTTCATCCTCGCATTAATAAAAACCACACACTAAAAAGACATGGAATGCTTGAAATTGACACAAAAAGCCCAAAACATCAAAAACCCTTGAGGCGCAATTTTTGTTACCTCCTCAGCTCTATGAGGCGCACGTACAAAATAGCACCCCGAGGCGCCGCCTCAGATTTGGTTTCTTACAGAATCGCCTTGAGGCGCGCCTCGAGGCGTACGCCTCACCCGTTTTTTTTAGACCATGGATATGGTTGAACAGAAACCGAATCGTTAAACAAAATAACCAACCGAATCGATATGGATGGTTTGAGTGTGTTAAAGTGTGTTTTTGATTATAAATGCAGGTCCTGAAGTTGATCGATTGGCGGCAATGGCAGGCAAATATAAAGTTGTTTTAGTGATGGGAGTTATAGAGAGAGATGGATATACTCTCTATTGTACAGTTTTATTTTTCGACAATCAAGGATGTTACCTTGGCAAGCATAGGAAGCTTATGCCAACAGCTTTGGAGCGCATCATTTGGGGCTTCGGTGACGGGTCACATATACCCGTTTTTGATACTCCAGTTGGAAAGATTGGCGCCGCCATTTGTTGGGAGAATAAAATGCCACTATTAAGGACAGCAATGTATGCTAAAGGTTTGTTCTACCTCCGACTTAAAAGTAGCAAATTCTACCTGTTTATTTATAAATGAGTCCGATTTTAGTCATGATTATGTTAAACATGTTAAAAGGGCCGAATCAATTCATTATTAGAAGAGAAAACGCGCGGCTTAAATGGGATAAAAGGCCCTAAACGTGCTTTTTATTACTTACAAACTGATAGTATTTATATTCTGTCATTTAAATTATTTTTGTAATTACGTAGATTTAATCATATGTCGAGCACTAGTTATTTATGAATTGGTCGATTTGGATTATGATTGATCTCAAGCGGTTCAAGTGGGCCAAATGGGTTGGAAGTCTGTAGTCTTTGAAAGTGCTTTTTTAACGTGTGAAACCAGGGGCGCAGCTTAGTTGCCCCCCCCCCCCCACCCCGAATTTTCGCGCAGAAGTTCCGATTATATAGTATTCGTATAGAAAATTTTGGAAATATAGGGTTTCGACCCCCGAAACTGGTTTTCGACTCCTGAGACTAGTGACTTCCGAACCCCCGAACCTTCGGGTCAAGCTTCTTCACTGTGTGAAACGTATCATATTTGTAACTTTTGTCATACGTCAAGCATTGAGTATTTATAAAAACATTCCGTTTGGTCCCGCTAAAGAAATTAGTGTAAACTTTGGGGTGTTTGTAATTATGCTAATTACGTGTTATGTTTATCGTCGAACAGGAATTGAAATATATTGTGCACCAACAGCTGATTCAAGGGATGTTTGGCAAGCATCAATGACACATATAGCATTGGAGGGTGGATGTTTTGTCTTATCAGCAAACCAGTTCTGTCGAAGAAAAGATTACCCTGCACCGCCTGAATATGATTTTACTGGAACAGATGAAGAGCTCACACCAGAATCTGTAGTTTGTTCTGGTGGCAGCGTTATCATTTCACCCTCAGGCGTCGTTCTTGCAGGACCGAATTATGATGGCGAAGCACTTATTACAGCTGATTTAGGTATGTTATACTGTCTCCATTTGCTCAAAATGTTTGCGTTAGAGGTGGCAACATGGGCGGGTCAGACGGGTTGGGTATGTGGTTTCTGTCAAAACGGATTACTTCTGGTGCTGGTCTAAATGGAACGGGTCAACCTGACCCAGAAACGCTTTTTTTTTTTTTTTTAATTTTTTAACTAAATGTTATGTTTTGACAAATTCTTGATGATTTTAATGGCTAACATTTGGTATAGATCTTGGAGACATTGCTCGGGCGAAGTTTGATTTTGACGTGGTGGGGCATTATGCAAGACCCGAAGTGCTTAGCCTGATTGTGAGAGACGAACCAGCAACCCCGGTTTCATTCACATCAGATGGTTTTCACAAATAACTTTCCCTTGTTATGCATCAAGTTGACAAGTTGATGAAAATGAACATCTTTTACGTGTTTTTGTGTTTTTTCGATGATAACAAACGAAAGCTTTTGTATTCATTTAGTCGCGTTACTGAGCAACTTACATAAAATCGCTAGTCGAGGGTGTCTCAAGCAAGAACAGAACCGGATACTATTCGGTCTCTTAGATCCTTGATCATTTTGTATCTCTCCATTTCGTCTTCATACTCCTTCGTCGTAGACAAACCAGAGAACCCTAAAACTCTCTCTTCCAACTCTGCGCCGTCATTTTTCATGTCGAGTCCAAATTCCCACTCGATACAGTCAGAGTTACGACCTGCAACCTCATTGTTCGTGTTTGCCATATCGTCGTCATTTACAACTTCATGCTTGTTCTCAAACCATGATAAGCTTCCAACTTCCTCTCCAAGGGTGTTTTCGTCGTCGACCACTTTTACTGTGACATTCGCGCTTTTGTTTTCGCCCTTGTAATCCATGCTCTGATACCACGATAAAACTCTAGGTGTTATACGGTATATGCCATTATCCGCTTCCAAAAGCTCCTCAAGGTCGCGTGCTAGAATATCGACTTGCTTATGTTTATCCTCGTACTCGTGTTTTGCATCTATGAGCTTCATATGAACCCGTTCCTCACGTAACAGATCAGCGACACGAAGCATTTCTCGCTCTTCTTCTATTTCTGCGCGAACCCGTTCAGACTCTTTCTTCAGTTCTTCAAGCTCAACTCTATGTTCTTCAATACTATGAACCATCTTTTGACATAACTGATCCAAAACCGCGGTCACTTGTTTCTCAGATTCAGCTTCTGTTGTAGCTTTAGCTAAAGACAACTTTGTATTCGCTAGTTCTCGGCCTAGTTTCTTGTTCATCCGCTCAGCTTGTCGTCTAAGCTTCCTTTCGGTCTCTAGTTCACGTGATATGGTCTTGACTGCAAAACGGATCTTGTCTTGCTCTTCAGTCTTGTGTGCACTTGTTTGGTTCGACCGTTGTTCTTGGATCAACTTGTTGACATGAGACCGAGCCTTGTTGAGCTCATGGTTCAGTGTCGAGGCTAGGGAAATGCTCGTTGGATGCTGAGGACCATGGTTCGTGTCAGCGGCCCAAACGTGAGCTAGAAGTTTGAGCATTTCTTTCGACACTGTGAGCGAGTGCTTGATTTCATCTAGCCGATGGGTCGATTTTAGTTGACCATGATCTTTGGTTACGGTTTCTGTCTCGCCATAAGTTCTTGATTTGCCCTGGCCAAAAAAAATCATAATAATCTTTACTTTAACACTAACAAATATTTTTGCTACAATACTTGACAAGTTAAAATAAACTGAACCATACAAAGCGAAGTAATTTGGCTAGTTTGAGACTTGGATTTGATCATTTAACTTTTATTGTATGTATTGTTTATCTTGTTGTTTTTGGACTCTTTGGTTGATTGTGTATATGCAAAATCATGAACCATTATGTCATTTCAAAAGCCTTAATACGAATTAGTGGTGAGCGTACGAAAACTGATAACCGGAAAAACTAAAACCGAATTAACCGATCGGTAACGGTTAAGATATAGCCAAAACCGATCATTCAGTTACGGTTTTCCCTTCTTCCATAACCGAAATAACCAAAACTGAATTGATAGTTATATACTTATATGTGTTTTTCATGTATATCCATGTATTTGAAACATATTTTCATGTATTTTCTATGTATTTTTCATGTATATTTGCGTATTTAAAACTTATTTTTATGTATTTCCTAAGGTTATAATTTTGCACAAGTTTTACTTTTGGTAATTAATCAAACGTAACGGAAATCGAACCGATAACCGGCATATTAACCGAATTAACTAAATCGACTTAACCGATCGGTTATTTCAAGGTTCAAAACACTTGACACGGCAATTGTTACATCTCCTATAATATTACATCAATAATTCTAAATTACATCACCTTTGTCAAGGATTGAACCTTGGACCTCCTCTCTAAGAGGCATATGCCTCTACCAAGTGGGCTAGCCCCACATTGGCTATATGAAACCTTAGTTAGTGTACTTAGTGAGCCCTGTATTTTTTTTAGCAAGTTGAATCTGACCATCAATAACTTACTTGACACATAATGTAAAACGGGCAAAATATTAATTGTCTGCATTATATTTAATAATATTGAATGTAATTAAATGAAATGGGGAACATCATTCTTATATGGAGACTGGCCCAACTTTTGGGAGACAAAGTTACAAAATAATTGAACAAATCGGCGGTTTATTAACATATAAGCATCTATTAATTTTAAAAATACATTATCTCTTTTAAAATTCTACTTCGAAATCATTTAAAATTTGCGCGAAGTATCCCTTCCTAAATGTATAGATTAATAAACAACTGTGAAGTGCCCATCACTGTCTAGGCTTGGTGAAATAGACACAAAATACTCGTAACTGGTAAGATAACGTTTAGTAGGAAGACAGGGGTTTAATATCTATGGTGTGCAAGTTTAGCTGTTAAAACAAATAAATTAAAAATATATTATTTGAAATCATCTAATATTTGTCCAAACTAATAAAAAAAATATAAACACTTAGACAAGATTTAAGCTAGTTTCATAGAAATATTGTGTTAAAAATGCAAATTCGCATAAAATGCGAAAATCTATAAACCGTGTAGATACGTTACTCATACCATAGGACGCAAAAGCCATTAACTTGAAAAGGTCATAACCAAGTAAAAAAAATTAACCGTGTAAGTCCTTTATGAATGTGTCAGCTTTATGTTTGTTTCTCTACAATTATGAGATTTTGTTTTAAAAAAATATACTATTTAAAAGTGGTTAAAATAATCAATCGAAATATTTTTCATTCATATAATCTTTTAAAGTTTGAACTCCATACTTATAGATTAGCTAAAATTCAACAACGAATACAGAGTGTGACCCCACTATTGGCTGTCTTTCTGACTTATAGTGCAAGGGGTATGCACAAAAACATCAAATAATTAACACCCTTTAAAACAAATATATTAAGATTCTATTTTGTTTAAAAACGAGTTTACGCCACCCCGCGCGTTGCAGCGGGTCGTTGATTATGAATGTGTTTAGTATTGTTATATGATATGCGAAGATTTCTAAAATCTATCTGGTTGTTTTTCGAATCGTGAATTAATTTGTATTCGCAATTTGAGCAAGAATGGTAGGGGTTTGCATGGGGCTAGACAATTGGCTAAGTTTGTTAATGGTTATCATATATGTAAATTAGGTGGTTTTGGGTAAGATAAAAATGTTAAAAGGGTCGGACTATTCAACTTTTTTAAGATAGGAAATAAATAGATGGGTAAATTTAGTGTCTCCTCTAAATATTTTTTCTCTTCTCTACTCACAACCACTTATACCCACTCTATATATAATATAAAGATCACACACCATTATAGAGGAGCTAATTTGAATGCTCTAACAATAATAATAATATAACAAAAACAAAACAATAATAACATAAAATACGAAATAGCAATAGTTCTTGAAAAAGGAATAGTTTTTTGAGTAGTAACAACAATAATAATAGTTAACGAACCTATGTAACATTTTAACGGTGATGGTAAACGCATGTTGGATGGCATATTCGATGGCATCTTAATGGCATGTTAAAAATATATTTTTATTTGATATAAATCAATAATTCAGTTTCTCATTTCATATGGCATTTTCATGTTAATCCCTTTCATCTTAATGCCCGCCTACGCCACCACAAAGATCTCCCCCCATCTTCCGCAACGATTCATCACACGACCCTCTCTTTTTTCTCTCCTTGGTCATCTATATTCGCCGCAGGACCACAAACGACCATCATCGGAAACCCATACAGCCGCTCGAACAACGATATACAGTCACCCCCGCCGCCGGATCGAGACATGCAGTCTCATCGGAAACCTTTACTCGAGGTCCACAGCCGCTGTTTCTAAAATGATGGTGTTAAATAGCCGGTAACGCTGCTGTGTATAAAGGGATACGCCGGTTGATCTCCTGTTCGAAGGACCGATGCAATGGTTGGTTTTATGACGGTTAATGGTTGAGTGCAGTTACTGTGATTGTAGCGGTTATTATTAGGTGTTATGATTTAAGCAATGTTAGTTTTGTATATTATCACCGTGTATATTTATTGACGCCGTTAATAACCCGTTAAGTTGCTATTTGTATAGTATATAATATGTATTAACATTTGTTTTGTTTATATTGTTAAGGTATTTTATGATTCCGTAACAGGGACCAAACATTAGATCTCAAAAAAGAGCTTTAAAATGTGTTGTGTTGTTGAAATGTCATATTAAGCCCAACGCAAATCCGAACACCACATGAACCTCAAAATCATGTTAGACACCTGAACTAAACACGACACATGTATTCCCAAATTGACACAGATATTGCTCGTTATAATTAACGTGTTTGTGAGTTTGGTATAGATTTGAGCCTAGCCGAGCCCATTTATACTATTTCCAAACTATGTTTCATGTGTGGGTTGTCTTATCAAACCCGACATGAACCGGAACACAACATGAATCCAAAATTCATGTTGGGCACATATATTGAAACATGATACATTTACTCACTGGTCGGCACAAACATGGCTCATTTAGCTAAAAATGTTCATGAGTTCAAATATAGGATTAGTAGAATCCGTTTAAAGTTTAAACTAAACCCAAACCCAAACCCATGAATTTCACCTTATATTTTTTTCGTGTCAAACATTCACACATCTACCTGAGTTATATTAAACACAAAAGTTTTGATGTAATTACTTAAATCGAAATTAACATTTGACATATGGTAAAATATAAAAAGTCACGTTACCTCAAATTGTTTTGTATTATAAGTCAAGGGAGTCCCTCCAAAGGTACCATCTTTCTCCATAAAGTTACAAGATTGTCTGTAGTGTGGATTTATTACCTGCAAAGCGCCAAAACGTTACAGACACATGGGCATGCATGTGTGATGTGTGTAGTACTTTTAAACATTTGTATGAAATTTACAACTGATTTTTTTAACGACTCAAAGCCGGTAAAATAATATTAAACAATCAACTATATAAAATTTGTCAAAAAAAGTAAAAAACGTTCAAAAAATAGTAATTTAATTAATATATACTTTTTTCCTTATATTTAACATATTAATTATTTTAAACTTCAAAAACATAACCAAGATATTATTATATTAACAAGTTCACTCAATCTATAACTAGCCTACATTTTTGAACGAGTGACTGAATTGAGCCGAACCACCGTCACTTTTAACCCGGCTTGTAACTTTACAAGTCGAGCGGGCCCATAGTCTCTAATGTGAGCCAGAAGCTTGGCTCGTATTTGGCCATATTCAACTCAAATTTGGCCAATGCCAATGAATTATTTGTTTTAAAATAAATTTCAGGTAACTAAGTCAAGAACAATATTACGTTACAAATAACATGATATCAGAGCAAACTACTTTCAGCTTCGAAACACCCCATACACTTATACAAGCCATATCAACTCGTGCTAATACATTTTAATTGAAATTCTAACAAGCTAATTATACACTTAACCTACTATATTTGTTTTCCCAAAATGTTTTCACAATTTATATTTCCCAAAACAATAATATACTAAGCATGTTATAGTGTATCAACTTGCTATTATAAAAATAACCAACAACATAACTTCAAAAATGTATGTAACAAAACTATAAATTTACATAAATCACCTCATTTACTCGATCATCAATTCCCAATTCGGGCAATACCACCTTATCCGGCTCTTTTTCGTCGCGCAAACTGCGATCCAATTGACCAACACACTTCTCATTATCATTCAAATCAGTTTTTTCTAATAGAAATTGCGCGAAACTATTGTTTGCGAACGATGATGAGGAAGTAGTAGGAAACCTCCTCTTTCTGATCTTGCATGGCGTCTCTGAGGTCTTGATATCCATATGCAATGGAAGAGTTTGAAGAGAGAGAGAGAGAGAGAGAGTTTAAGGAGAGAATGATGGGTAGTAGGTGTTTAAAGAGAAGAAGAGGCAAATACATGAATATAAGTGTTGAGTTGAGTGTGGGAACACCGAACATGCATGTGGTAATGAACGGCTGGGATGTTGGATGAAACGAAGGTACCCACATTTATGTTTTGTTGCTATTTTATATTCCTCCTAACATGTTATATTGTTGGTTATATTGTTTTCATAGTCATTGGATGTATATGATTAATAATATAAAGGAAGGAAATGGAAATCAGAAAAAAGTAGATTAGGAATATTGGTCTATTTTTTTTTTTAATTTACATGTAATTCCTACTCCTAAATTACACTTAATTTACCTTATGTCAGGAATTAATTGAATCATATGGTCTCTTCCTAAAAGGCACAAAGCCTTTACCACCAACCAAAATTAGAATGAAGGATTGTTGGTCTATGTAATAATAATATAATCCATTAAAACCAATAGCAAATTACAAGAGGATGGCAGGTAAACGGGCAATAAGCTGCGCCGCAACCCCCTTTTGAATTGCAAATCCTACCTTGCTAAAAATAAACCCTTGGTTGTTAGAGGACGGAGAATTACTGTGAACGATCTTTTGCACCCAATCAAGGAATCGAGTTGCCTCAGGGGCAAGGGATCCAAATGTATCAAAAGCAAATGGTACAAACACATGTTGATTCTCCAAGCAGGCTGTTTCATGTTTAGCCACTTTTTAGCCTCCGCATTCAAAACCGATTTCCTGCCACAAACCCCGTATCCCGAAGTCCCACCAGAGGGGACACCCTAGTAAGGTCTACACATGCATGTTTACCGCCCGCACAACCAAACACCAGGACATCCACAGGGCGTAGGGTGGACCTTCCTTCCAACGGGTCTGTCAGAAAGTTCACAGGGGCTTCTTTCTTAGCAGAAATCTCAGCTCTCCTCAACACATCCCATAGGACATCCCTAACCAGGTTGTGCCGGTATTTGAACCCCGGCAGCTCCTTAAAGTGAAGGGCGTGTTCCCCAAATTTATCCAAACAAGCCTTTTTACAAATAGGACATGGCTCGTCTATAGGGAACAGAGGGATCATAAGCCGATATTTGAGGATATTTTATTACGTTATATAAGATATTTCAACATCGGGACGTTCTCGGGATAAAAACTATTCTTCTCATATGAAGGGATATGGTACTAAAGCGTCAGCAAATACCATATCACAAGCTAAAAACAATGTGCCAGCTTCACATAAAACGAGGTGACTAATGCCCGTCTAACAGATGACGCAGCCTGAACCGCCCGTTTTACGTCAGCGCACATAACAGCGTCCATGATGACGCAGCCTCACCCGCTCATTCTACGTCGGCGCACAGGCTAGCGTCCATCCAACGGATGACGCAGACTTGCCCGCCCGTTCTACATCAGCGGTACTGACACATTGTGAAGCTTCTTCAACAAGGTAGACAAAGCTTCACCAGCACGATTACAAAGATGCCTTATGGGTCAGCCTCGAGACACACACTCCTGCCCCAGGCAACTGTTCCTAACGCTGCAGGCTGCCCGTCAGACTTTCCAGCCAATCAATGGCTGCGCATTATCTGACAGTCAGAAAGGACGATGACGTGGCGGCCTCCTAGCCAAGATATCTTCGTTAAAGACTTTTGCAGCCCTTCAACTTGTCTCAGGTTCTTCTAGAAAGAGATGATTACTCACCGCCCTGCTACAGCCATTAGGCGGACACCACGTGTCCGCCGCCCACCAGCGTCCAATTGACGGACGCCACGTGTATTTACGTCAGGACGGTAACTTCTCCCCTTTCCCCTCTTTTTCATCAAACCCACTTGCACTATTGAGCCTAGGGACTTGGGCCGGAAACCTAGAGACACCTCTACCTGGCCGGGCCCCATCAAGGGTAGAGGACGGGTTGAGAAAGTCGTATATCGAGGTACTATAAAAGGAGAGCTCCTTCTCCTTTTATTGGCATCCGATACTCACTAACACTTTCATAGAAAAGACTACGAGCACATCGTACTTTTCCAACCCTTGTTTATTTGCTAACATTTAGAGGCTCGGCTCTTCTAACTTGTTGTCTCTAAACATCCTTGGTCTTGTCCTTAGACCTATCACATTTTTTATAAACATACTTCTTTATCAAAACCCTATGGAATCACTACCAAAACTGACGCTAACCCGACAATCTAGGATTTGTGTTTCTTCATCATATGACATAAACTATACATATCTAGCTAAAAAAAAATAGAAATAACACATCAAGGCTTGAGTGAATCCACGTGCAATACTTTTGGACCGTAAAATTCGTTCATTCAATTATCTCATGTTGAGGTCATGTTACGAGTAAACTATGACGTGACCAACAGTTATTTGTGTTGTTAGAAACTTAGAATGAATGTTGTTACATGTTAATATTTATCCTTATAGTAACATATTCTTTATCAAATTATAAACCGAAAGGAATTTTATAAATTCTAAAAAATAATTAATACTTACATATTACTGTCCCTTAAAGTGTTATTGTTATGTGTGTGCAACTAATCAAAACACATAATTCAAATAAAATTTGAGTTTTGGTAATTTTTTAAGCATGGATTTGACTATAGCTAATTGTGTCTATTCGTATAGTAAGAGACAATTCGTGTTTGTTTCAAATTTGTAATTTGTCATTTCAAGATTTCGGAGCTTAGTGTCACATGTGTACAATATACAATATACAATATACATATACACACATTAATTAATACACATTAAAATATAAAATAATTACTACCATTTTAGATGGTAATTATTTGGATAGGTTATGAACTTGCGATATGAATATGAGTTAGAAGAACAAACTTAATTAAGTGGAGGTTGATTTTCTTTTTCTTTTCTAAATTAAAGATTCGCTTCAAAGGTCCTTTCGAGACCCACGGGTTTGTTTTTCAGGCAAAGTTCCGAAAACATTCCGGTCAAAACTCGTCTTAGCATGTTTGCGGATATGTGAAACAATTATACCAAACCGTAAGTAAGCATGGAGTCAACCTAAAACAAGCAAAACTAGTCCTACAGAAACATAGAATATGTCTAGGACCCCTAAAAATCGCATTTCCATAGTATTAGCTTCGCCTAAAAAAAACCTTCGTTTTTTAAGCGCTTTGCACTATTAAGGTCGAAGGCTCACCCTTTGCACCTTAAGTTCGCTTTGCGCCTTAGACAACTATGCTTTGTATACAACGTTTAAGATTGAAGTGCGGTCTCTATTACCCTCATCATACTTGTCACCATCAATGCCGCTAACACTATCGTCATCACGCACCACTATCTTCTTCGTCACCACCATTTCGCCATGCACGTCCGCCTCAATTATCCCAATAGTGTGTGCCACCACAGTTAGCATTACGGCCACCGCTAAGCGATGACTTGTTGTCACTATGGATAATGGGGGCCAGGGGTTCCCCGACCCCCTCTCTTTTTTGGTCCAGTGTTGGAAGTTTGCGATTTTCGTAGGTAATTTATATAAATTGAGTCCCCCCCCCCCCCCCCCCCCATTTGATCTTCCAGCCCCATCGGTAGGAAAAAATTTGGGTCTCGTAATTTTCGCCCCCCACCATTATTTTTTACAAGGAATCCATACCTTTATCCATTGTACAACAAATCAAGCAAAATCCTATGCCGAAGACACATCTTCTAAGGGGGTGTTTGGGATTGATTATTCAAAACAAATTATGCGTTTTGGAAAAACATGGGTGGAACTGCTTATAGATTATTGCGTTTTGATAGCCTAAAAAACTGATTATCTGCGTTTTCAAAATGCAATCCAAACACTAAAAACTGATTATTTGCATTTTCAAAACGCAATAATCTAAAAATTAGATTCAAAACACAATCCCAAACACCGTCTAAGTAGTTAAAATCTATTCAAAGATTTAGTGCTTACCTTAACCAATTGACCGGAGCTTGTTCCTCGACCTTAGTGACCAAATTCCTCGACTTATAGAATCTTCGTCGTGTATGTCACCAGAGGTCGTTCCTTGTCCACAATTTTGTTCACATGCAATCGATGGAGGGAAAAGAATTTAGAGCATAAATGAACACAGTGAGTTACGACTAATTTTAGGGCATTCTTAATCATGCCACAAGCCCACAATGCCGTCATTACATGGTTTAGTCAAACTACGTCTTGCAATAACATTTCAATTTGGCGGGCAAATTTTCACGAATCTCCCTAAGATATTGTTCGTCGCTATTGAGTCTAGAAAACCCAAAATTTTGAGCTAGCATTTCGCGACAACATCTTGTCGTCGCTATAGGTTTTGTCGCAATCGTCTTCGATTCATAGCACACCATCTTCTTATTACCAAAATACAGCGTGCTAACATATTTTGATGTTTATATTTTCTTTGGGAGAATTCGTTTTAGCCAAACCTTATTTCGCCATTTCTGTCAGACCCTGTTTTGACCAAAACCAAATGATGACCCTTTTTCGAAAGGGTCCGTTATATTTTGTTATCTTATCCTACCCACACATTTATACTAGATTGATATAGAATCAAATCAATCAATAGTACGCTATGAATTGTTGTTGATTATTGGAGTTTAATGTCCCTACTACCTAGTAACAGGAGTTCGGTAATAGTCATAGTTTTTCTTGTTTTTGTTTTTTTTTTTTTTGTCGTAGTCATATTCATCATATCACATTATCACTATCAATAATATATATTTTAAATAGTGTATGCTACTCCACTCCTACTTCTACTTCTAAACTACACAAATATATTTCTAACCTTACTTCATGTCAGGAATTAAACGATAATCATAATCATTAGTATCAATAAAATTATATTTCATACACATACATATTAAAATTATTTATACAATATATGTGTATGAGTTCAAATGTATAAATATTGTCTGACACTAGATAGATTGATCGAAGCCCTTAGGAACACTTGGACCCTAGCAAAAGATAGTAGACAAGATCGAGTCCCACTAGCTTTAACTTAAGGCCATACGTTATTACATCCCCAACATCAGTTATTTGCTTTGTCGGGCTCCTCGAGTTTGCGGATCAAGTACTCTTGGAGCCTTGAGTTTCCTTCCAGATCAACAAAGTTGCTCGCTCGGGTAAGATTGCTCTAACCATCAAAAAGATAAAACTGGAAAAAAAAAAACGATATGTTCTTTATGCAAAGTTAGGAATGAGTTGAGTTTTAGAATTCGCTCACGTTAGCTTAGACTAGTAGGAATGCCGCGCGGTTGCGGCGGGATGAAAAAAAATCCTATGAATTGGTTAAACTATCTAATAGAAATAGTGTATATTTCAAGTTTTTTTTGACACACATTGTGTGGTTCGTTTCCCGTATTTTTTTTTCTAATATCAATTTGCTATGCATTATATTCTATCTATTCTTTAGGACAAGCGGTTCATATTCACGTTGGGCGTAAATGAAGTTAATTATAACTTGGCAACTCATTTGAGAAGCTAACATACAAACCATCATTTATAGGTTTAGCCTGTATTTATGACTCATTTAACCCTTTTACAACTTAACCATAAGGCTATAAGGTGGGCAGACATGAAAAACCTCATGTCTCAGTGCCACGTAGGCTGCCACATCACTTAGGTGGTGTCTGAGACATGGGTGTGGTGTGCAGACATGAACAACCTCATGTCTCAAGCATTTAATTTATTTTTTTTTGTTTTCTAATATTTTTTTTATTAGTTTTATAAAAGTAATAAGTAAATAAAAAAATGTTCAAACAAATACTAAATTATAAAAATAAAAATTACAAAAGCATCCTAAAATTAAAAAAAACAAACATACTTAAAAATAACATACGATTTATTAAAAACAAATAAAACTACTTCCATTTTGCAAGAAACTTTTCTTGCAACTTCTTCAACGGGCCGCGTCGTTCTTCGGGATACTTTGAGAGATCCGCCTCCATAATTTTCCACTCTTCCACCGCCTTCGATTCATCAATCAAGCGAATCTTTTCCTTCTTGAGCTTTATTTTTTCTTCGTTAGCTCTGTTGAAAACTTCCATAGCTTCGGTTAATTTATCAAGCTTTGAAGCGCTCCCGCTCGTGCTACTCGACCCCATCGCTTTCTTTCCTGCCGCCATTTCCTTTCGAGCTTTATCCCGACCTACATAAAAAACGCAAACATTTTATAGTATAAAAAATAAACGAACAAATTATATAAAAAAAACTATAAATTTATAAACCTGGGGGGCGCTCCTCCTCCACATAAATTGGTTCTTCATAATCGGGCTCGTCGTTCATATCAATGTTGATTGGAACGGACGGGCCTGCTTTCTTAGATTTGGTTTTTCGTTTGGCCCGTTCAACCTCGTTTGGAACCCCCGCCCATTTTTGTTCATCCTTCAAAACCTGCCAAGCCCGTATCATCGAGAAGTTTTTTCTCGTATCGGTTTTATAGTCCGCCATCGCTTTTTCAAAAATCATTTGCTCATTCCATCCACTAGGCGGTTTGGCCTTAATACGGTTGTAAATTCCATTGAATTTACCACAATCCGCATTCAACTTTCTCCATTTCGAGCTAAGAGCGTCGTTATGTCGATACGGCTTAGCTTGCATATACTTATGAAAAAAAACGTTGGCCGTCTCCCATAAGGCCTCAACACTTTGGGCGGTACCTATGAACGTTTAAATTTTTTCGTAAAAATAAATACACACATATATATATAATCGGCTTTTTTAAAAAAAATAAATAAACATATATATTTTTTCGTAAAAAATAAATACACAAATATAAATTTTGCGCAAGTTTTAAAATTTTACCAACTGTCGGGCGTTTTGAAGCCGCGAGCCAAGCCTTAGCCAAGCTTCCTCTTCAACATCGGACCACGGTTGCGCGACTCCTTGAACCGGTTTTACCACGTCCCGGTCCTGGATCTCGTTGTTTTCCTTTGCGCTTCCCTTTTCCTTTTTGGGTCGTTGGGGTCTCTTGGGTTTCGGCAACTATCTCCTCATCGGTTTCGTTCTCATCATTAACGGGGTGTGATGGTTCAATAGGTGTAGTGGGTTGTGATGGGCCGGTAGGTGTAGTTGCTTGTGATTGTGGAGAAAATTGTGGTGAAAAGTGTGGTGAAAAGTGTGATGTAAAACCCGCTTGGCTTGCTAGGTTCATATAATGTTGCATTTGCATGTAGTTTACCGGGTGTAATTGGGCATAAGCCGCCGGGTTTTGAAGCATTTGAGCCGCATGCGGCAATATTGGAACGGTTTGCGATATGGGTGGATCAATGACGGGTGTGTAACCGGGTGTGGTGAAAGGGTTATTCGGGTTAGGTTGATTCGGGTCTTGGTTAAATTGGTGGAAAGGATCCATGAGTTTTTTTATAAAAAAGCTAGAAACTTTATAAAAAATAAAGGTTTAGAATGAGATAGAGTGGATATGGGTGGATAAATGGTATAATATTTATAGATGGAATTGAAAAAAAAAATAAAAAAAGAAAATAGCCGTTAAAGAGCCGTTGGGTTTTTGAAAAAAAAAAAAAAAAAAAAAAATAATTATCTTGAATGTGATTGGCCCGTCCGGGGCGTTCTGGGGGAGACGGGGGGGACGGGGCAGGGCTTGGACGGGGGAGCCGGTGGGGTGTGCAGGTGGGGGACGGGGGAAAAAGGGTGGGACGGGGGCTGGGTTCGTCTGTGCACCGTATAGCCTAACATATGAACTCGTTCTGACACCTGATATACATGGAATACAAGGATTGTGTTCAACTATGATGTATGTAGATTGTTTTTCAGTGCTTTAATTAAGGTGTTGAACAACTTCAATTATGAGAGATGGTGATGTAGTGCACTTGCTAATTGATCAATCAAATGCAAATGATTATGAACATATGCGTCTTACATCAAGGTAGCATAAATAACGTCGAGAATGAACCTTTCGCTAGCTATTGTATCAATATAAATATGTAATGCCAAAAGCATACAACAAAATATCAAATCTTTTTACTTGATTGTGATACCGATATGTATATGCGTCTGTCTAGATCCCTAAGAAAGCTAAAGATTGTGCCTCCCAGTGCTCCTTTATTAGTCGAATCCTTTATGATCTCTTGGTTTGAAGACGTTCAACTGCACAAATTGTTAAGAACTTGTTAACTTTTTGTTCATAATTTGTGGATCTGGTAAAATGGATAGACTCGCTAATGGGTCTAGAAGGTTTGGTCTATGTGGGTTAGGTTGTTTTTTATGTTTACAACTAACATTGCATTATATATTCAATTTTTTATACTCATGCTATGAAGCTATTTTATAGATTGCCATTGCCTTATCAAATTTAGTATATACTAACTCCCTCTAAAAAACACCCTACTTTTCTACATTGAGGTATTACTTTCTGATTCATCAATGCAAGCATATTTTTAGAATTTCAAGGATGTTTTCGTCATTAGACATGTTTTTAACTGATTCTTGTTTAAAAATACACTCTGGTTGTCTTAAAAGTTTTTCAAGTCAAACATATGAGTGTCACAAATAAATCATACCTTCGATTTAGTAAAATTTTAAGCTCACCCAAATGGAGTAATCCATGATAACGCGTGCCTGTAAAATAACCAAAATAATTAAGCAAAGTTTATGATGGAAAGCTTTGAATTATTATTATTATTTTTTTTGGAAATATAGGTACATAGTACATACTACTCTACAAGCGGACATTTTGTTGTAGGTTGTCTTACCTTCAATCTATCCACAAGTGTAAAGATGTAGACTTGCAATTACACATGAAGTAGAACATAAAATAAATTAATCAGATGTTTATGATGGAAAGCTTTGATAAAAAAATAATAATTAAAAATGGGAAAAACATAGGTACATACTTCTCTACAAAGATGGCCAATGAATATCAGCTTTGTACAATGATCCTACATGAGATTCTATGTGGCATATGGGCTGCAACCTTGGTGTTAATTTTCTCTACATAGCTGCAGCCAAGCAAATAAATTTATCTTGCATGTGCTGCAAAATATCTTTAGTATCCTTCTTTCACAACATCCTTGATGCTCTACAAGTTATGAAACAATCTTGAAAGAAAACCACTTTCTTTGCCAAATATTCTAACTGTCCACAAGACTGAAATCTAAGCAACAAGGCTTCTGTATGTGCATCTAAAGTGAACCCATTTTCAGTCATTTAATGTAATTCGTTGTAGCTTCCTATCAGCTACAACAAAACTAAATACCACATAACCGCTTCCAAAACTTGTATCTAAAGCGAGCATACAAAGTGAAAATCGTCACTACATAAAGATCGCATCACCATCATTGATGTCTTAGGTATCTGGCATCTGGAATTCAAGCCACCAATCCTTAAGTTTTCATGTTTCGCTCATTATTTGGTTTATCTTGGTCGCTAGTGGTGGCAGACCTGAACAAGGTGGGTTGCCGAAAAAACCCGCAACGATAGTTCCAGGTCCTACATTTTTGCATATCTGAAAATGGTGTTTTACCTTATGCCTTTGCCTCCATTTTCATAGCTTCTCGCCAAAAACCGAACTTGTTATAGCCAAAACTTCTTCTTTCAAAAAAAACAAACTGACACTCGATCTCAAAATCTACTAAAAACACAAACTCACACTCTATCTTACTAACTAACAGTTTAATAACTGAAGTTAAATAACGAAACTGAAATCAAATTAGATAAAAAGTAACAGACTCACCGGAGAGCAACAGTTCTAAGATGATAACAACAGGGCTTCTTAACTCCTCTGGTGAGCTGATTTCCTGGCAGCTTTGGTAGCGAGTTGCTTCATAGGGGCTTTTCCACCCGGCAGGTCAGGTGAGTTGTTAACGGGTCAAACGGGCCATGTCAAGTTGCGCTGGACCTGCAAGACTTCTATCATCCATTTTTATTTTTACTTTTTGATTAATTATGTTCATTGGACATAACTACAGTTTACAATATTTGTACACTAATAACAAAACTTTATAAATAACGTGATTGGAGGTTTTGTGTATCTACATACGCTTTTGATGACTTGTTACCATGTTTGACCCGTAATATTTTACTATTTTAGTTTAATACTTTAGCTTGGCCCGTTTGACCTGTTACTCCAGAGATAAAAACATAAACCAAACCATCTCATTTATAAGAAAACTTGTAATAACATGTTAGTGGTTCGAGTTTAATAGATTGTATAACATGGGGTACATACACAAGAGCCCAGGTCATGGCAGCTGCAAAATATTTGGTCTCCAAAAACGTATTTGAGAGTACCAGTGACTTTACTCTCCGTGGTTTGTGCTGTGCAAAAGGAAGTGATAAAAATCCTCCTAGGTATGTGCTAGGGGTGCAAACGAGTAGAGCCGAGCCCGAGCTCGACCAAGCTCGAGCTTGATTAACTTATAAGAGCTCCAGCTTGAGCTCGGATCGGCTCGTTTACTAAACATCTTTAAATGTGGGGTAAATATTATAAAATATTAATAAAACTAATATTATACGAATGCTCGATAAGGCTCAACGAGCCTGACGAGCTTTATATGCCAAGCTCGAGCTCGGTAAGTAAACAAGCCTTTTTTAGGCTCAAGCTCGGCTCGGGCTCGATAAGGCTCGGCTTACTTGCACCCCTAGTATGTGCCATAAAGATGTATCTATTACCAAAAGAATTTTAAAATAATAGGCATGCTAGAATATAATGCTAATAATAACAACAAAGCCAATAGTATACTCGTGTTGTATATGTTTAACAAATACAGTAGTAGCTGGAAAACTTACACGATGGACATCAAAAACATCCAAAAACTTCTCAAATGCTTGAACCCACTCATGGTTGTTCCATACGTGAGGAATATCAATAGAAATCACTCGATAACCCTGATAAAGAAAAAAAAAAGTAACATTGGATGCTTTTTTTGTGTTCAGATTTGTATTTTTAAAGTAATTATTGTGACGTGGACTGCAATATTAAGCAATTCTAAATGTATGTACAATTAGATTTTGCTTCTGATTATTGTCTAATATTGATCCTCAAAGGGTACAATAGATCACCTAATTAGCATTCTTTTATCCTAATTGATGGAATATACTCATCTTACAAGAGGTGTCTCGTTTTTCAAAAGAATGCATATTTTGGTTATAGTATGTATGAATATCGACAAATATTCATTATTTGTCAAACACTCTAAACAACAAACTATTTATTTTAATTAACATCAAATTATAGCCCATCCTGCCACTATCTTCTATAAAAAACTGAATTACTCGTTTTCTAATTGGCTAAATAATATATAAACTGTGATAATGTACATAATTTTACGGTTGAAAAACTGTGATAAAGTTTCTCAAGTGAGCATCATACTCTTGGTTAGAAATGTTCTTCATTTGTACAATTTCTTCTTTATAGTTCTCCAACTGAAAAAATATATAATTAAATATATTTAATATAAAATATAAACCATAGACTATAAAATGGAAAATAGGATATGTAATAGGTTTAAAGTTTAATAACAATAGAAAGTAATTACCGGGAATTGATGTGAGTTGTAGGAGCACAACACTTAAGTAGTGCTAAATCATAAGCTCTAAACTGATAATCCAACTGACAAAAAACATAAAATGGTGGTTAACAGATGCGTGAAGGACGGTGGCGGCCGACAGGAGGGGAGTTAGCAGAAGAAGAATGTCGATAACCATGGATTAGGGGTAACTTTGAGAGCAGACATTGTGGTGATTATCGGACGTTTCTTATTGCTGTAATCAAATAAGACGGGGATATGAAGGGGGTGCAATGCAATATATATTGTTGAATTAAACTCCTGTCAAATTTAATGGTGAATCAGAGACTAAACCAAAATACTCAGATCTTTATTAGAAACTTAAAAGAAACAAACTACTGATTACAAAGATATCCTCACTACAACTCTCAGACTCAAACCCTAGATCATCAACCTGATGATATGATACTATTACAACCAAGATCTATACAAAAGATTAATCAACACTATGACTTAACCTAGATCTGAATAATATCTATGAATGACTGAAAGTAAAGACACTATGTGAGAGATAAAGTATTCGAGAGATTAAACTGATCAACGACGACTCTCGAAGCTATTTATAGCGATATAATGATCAGCCAAAGAAACACATATTGAACGGTTGTGATACGTTTGTGTTTCTTTAAGGAATGGCTCAGATCAACTCTCCATGTAGCACACGGATTGCTGACATGGACTAATTAACACGAACTGGGCCGGGTGATATTGAAACACAGGCCCAGCCTTCTCAGCATGTTTTATTGTCAGCCCACTTGTATACTTCAACTGATCCATCAAGCACTCTCCAGCTGATCCATGTCCACTCTAATTAGCCCAGCATCATCAATCTTTAATCAACAACTCTTATCAACACTTTATCAACACTTGAACTATCTAAGTATCAAAAATACAATAAAAGTGGATTAGTAATCTATTGAATAATACTTTTCAACACCCCCCTCACTTTTATTGCCCAAAACAATCTAACATATTAATCCAGCTGCAAACATTTTCATGTTGATTAACACCCAAACCTTTTGTGAAAATGTCTGCCAGTTGATTTTCAGACCTAATATGAACAGGTTTTATACTACCTTTCATAACCTTTTCTCTTAAGAAAAACAAATCTATTTCAAAATGCTTAGTTTTATCATAAAAGACTGGATTATTTGAAATAGATATCGCAGCAGAATTATCACAATATAAAGTAACTGGTAAACTGACCTGGATATGAAGTTCACTAAGTAAATTTATCAACCATAATACCTCACATGTTGCAGTGCACATTGCTCGATATTCAGCTTCTGCTGTAGATCGAGATATAGTAGCCTGCTTTTTACTTTTCCAAGACACTAAAGACTTACCTAAGAATATACAATATCCTGTCACTGACTTCCTGGACACAAGGCATTTAGCCCAATCAGAATCAGCATAAGCTGATAGATTGAACTCAGATTCAGGACATCTCAGAACAGATATACCTTTACCAGGAGCTCCTTTCAAATATCTCAAGACTCTCATAGCCAGCCTAAAATGTGCTTTGGTTGGCTTATGCATATATTGACTCAATATATGTACAGAGTAAGAGATATCTGGTCTTGTATGAGACAAGTAAATGAGCTTTCCTACAAGCCTTTGATATCCAGTAATATTGACAAGATTAACAGACTCTTTGGCAATCAAGGAAGTCACTAAGTAATTTGGATCTATAGGACTATTAGCTGGTTTGCACCCCGTCATGCCATACTCAGCTAATAGTTCTAAGCAGTACTTTCGTTGAGTTAGACAAATACCATTATTGGTATTTACAACCTCAATACCCAAAAAATACTTAAGACTTCCTAAATCTTTAATCATGAACTTGGTTTTTAAGAACTCTTTCACAAGTTTAATTTCAGTTTCATTATTGCCAGTTATTATTATATCATCTACATATACCAGTAAAACTATAAACACAGATTTGTTATTCTTAATAAACAAAGAATGATCACACTTACTCTGTTCAAACCCATTTTCAACCAGAACACCAACTAACTTTTCATTCCACATACGTGGGGCTTGTTTAAGCCCATATAGTGACTTTCTAAGCTTACACACCCTAGTATCATCTTTTTCAAAATAACCTTCAGGTAATGTCATGTAAACATCTTCACATAGATCACCATATAGAAAAGCATTATTTACATCAAGTTGGTATAAAGACCAATTATGTTGTATGGCAACAGATAAAACACATCTAACAGTTATCATTTTCACCACTGGTGAAAATGTTTCATCATAGTCAATACCTTCTCTTTGACTATAACCCTTAGCCACTAATCTTGCCTTATACCTATCAATCTCTCCTGAGGACTTATACTTTATTTTATACACCCATTTACACCCAATTGGTTTCCTGTCACTAGGCAAGTCAACCAACTCCCATGTATTATTCCTGTTCAAAGCTTCTATTTCATCATTCATTGCTATGATCCAATTAGGATCAGTGCAGGCTTGATAATAAAACTTTGGTTCAACAGATTTATTTAACATAGATGTAAAACAAAGGTTTTCAGGATTAAGTTTTGAATAGTTAACAACACTTTCTAAACCATATTTGACCTTTCCCTCTATAACATATTCATCTAATCTTTTAGGAAATACAGATTGTCTAGAGGATTTTCTAACACTGAGATTAGGTTCAGGTGTGATATTTCCCTCAGAAGTTTCAGTATCATCACCATCAAGACTATCACCCTCAGCCCTACCTGTTTTAAACCCTGAACTACTAGGTTGCTGAGTCTCAGCCTTACCAGTAGTAGATTCTGGATTTCCAACTGGTTGCTGAGACCCATGACCATCATGATTAGTTGATTCCTTATTTTTCAACTCATCATTGGGAACACCTAGACCATCTGAATGTTTGTCCTCAAAATTTTCATTTAAATCAAAAAAGTTTTTATTATTAATTTCCTTATTTAAGTTTGAGTCACATTCTGATAAGTTTTGAGTTTCCTTAAATGGAAACACAGTTTCATAAAATCTCACATCTCTTGAAAAAAGAATTTGTTTATTTTCTAAATTTAAAAGTTTGTAACCTTTTTTCTCATAGGAGTATCCTATCAAAACACATTTATCAGCATGACTCTCAAACTTATCAGGATTATTTAAAACTGTACTGAAACACAAACATCCAAATACTCTAAGGTGATCTAGAGAGGGTCTAAATCCAAACAGAAGTTCATAAGGGGTCCTACCTTTTAACACAGAGGATGGTGTCCTGTTTATAAGATAAGCAGCTGTCAGAACACATTCTGACCAAAATCTTAAAGGTAAATTTGACTGAAACAATAAGGCTCTAGCAACATTTAGAAGATGCCTATGTTTCCTCTCAACTATCCCATTTTGTTGAGGGGTATATACACAGGTGGTTTGATGGGTTATTCCTTTTTCTTTACAAAATTGTTTAAACATATGATTTATAAATTCTGTTCCATTATCAGACCTGAAAACTTTAACATTTTTCCCAAACTGATTTTTCAAACAGACATACAGATGTTTAACATTTTCAAAGACCTCATCTTTATGTTTCATAAGGTAAACCCATACACACCTTGTATAATCATCTACTATTGTTAGAAAAAACCTAAACCCTTCTCTACTTTTAATCTTGTATGGTCCCCAAACATCTAAATGAATAATATCTCCAAGACTAACAGATTTATGTTCACTAAGTGGAAAAGGTTCTCTATGTTGTTTTGCTTTGTGACAAGTCTCACAAGGCAAGTGACTATCAAATGTATTAATTTTAAGATCATCTTTAAGGACTTTTAACACAATGTCAGAGGGATGACCAAGTCTAGAATGCCACAAACTAGTAGCTTCTACACTATTACAACATATACTAGTAAACACAGAAGACTCACCACAAAAATACAGGCCATCAAGTTGATTACCAGTCACCAGGGTTCTCTTTGTGAAAGAATCCTGAATGTAACAATTGGTTTCATCAAAGACAACAATCAACTTACTATCCTTGGCAAGTTTATGTACAGAAAGTAGATTTACAGCATAGTCAGGAACTACAAACACATCATAGAGAGTGACTTTATCATTTAACTTGATATCTCCAATTTTTGTGACTCTTGCACTAGTCCCATTAGGATGTTTAACAGTTATGTTATACTCTAAAACATCTATTAGATTTATCATATTTTTATCACTCATAACCATGTGTTGATTAGCCCCTGAATCACATATCCACCCTAACAGTTTGTACCCTTCACTTATACTAGCAAAAGAAAACACAGGTCTATAACTACCATAAGTAGCAGAAAAACACTTAGCATTCTTACCTGCAGAGTTGCAGGCAGAAGATGATTCCTCAGACTTCTTATTTAACAGATTAAGCAATTGAGAAATCTGTTCAGAAGTGAATACACTAGAAGAATCATTAGTGTCAACAGTAGAATTGTTAACACTGTTGTTACTAGCAGTCTTTTTGTTTTGACCAGGCCTAAATTTCATCCATGAAGGATAGCCCACTATTTCAAAACATTTATCTACTGTATGACCCACCTTATTACAATGAGTACATTTTAAATTCTGATTAGCAATTTTAGAATTCCTTTTCTTATTATCAACAGTCTGATTTGCTTTAGAAAAGAATCCCACATTTATACTATTGCTTTTAGACCCACTAGTCAAGTTAGAGTTTCTATGAGACTCTTCTCTTGACACAACTGAAAATGCTTCTTTAACAGATGGCAATGGTTCTCTAATCAAAAGATTTGACCTAACAGCCTGATATGCATCATCAAGACCCATTAAAAACTGCATAAGTTTTATCAGATGACTAAAGTCATTAAACTGTTTAGCAGCATTACACACACAAGCAGGTAATTGCAGAATTTCATCTAATTGTTTCCACATTACATTTAATTTGTGATAGTAATCAGACACACTAGTTCCATTTTGAGAATAAGAGTTTATCTTTTGATATAACTCAAATACTACAGAACCATCTATCTTATTATAAGTTTCATTTAAATCCTTCCACACTTCTGATGCAAGTTTAGAATACACTTGTCCTAAATACAATTCTTCAGAAACAGAGTTTAAGATCCAAGTAAGAACCACAGAATTACATCTATCCCACTGCTTAGCTAGTATGGGATCATCATCAGATTTAACACATTCACCAGTTACAAATCCCAATTTGTTTTTAACCTGTAAAGCTAGTGTCATAGCATTATACCACACATTGTAATTTTCTGTCCCTTTTAGTTTTACATTAACTATAGTGAGATTAGCAGAATCACTAGCATGTAGATATAACGGATCACTAGCATCAAGCTTGTTTACTTGAGTTCTAACAACAAGATTGTTATTATTATCATTAGGATCAGGATCATTAACATTATTATTATCATCATCAGCCATGTTTCAATCAAGAATTAACAAGTCCAAGTAATAATAATCAAATAAACCCTAATCACAACAATAAAACAATCAAGAACACAAACAAACCACAGACAGCTAACTGTTTAACAAACAAACAAGACAGACACTGGCGAAGCCTCGTGGGTGTCCAGATCGTCGATTCGTCACTCAAGGTGTCGACGCAAGTCCTCACGAGGGAGCCCCTATGACCTAATCCCAACCTTAAAGCTAAACAGGGTCTCAAGCCCTGAATCTTTGACTCCTTAGGACAACTCTATTAAACAAAAACAAGAAAGGAAAGATCTCACCGAGTATCACCCAAGTTAGGGTTTCTCCGATAAACTCGTAATACACAACCTTCACTTAGGGTTGTGTATCAGAGAGCAACAAGAAGAAAAATGCTTCCAACCAGTTCTTGTTTCACCAAGCAAGATACTGAAGAACACCTTTTCTTTATGAATACCAGCAATACCAGAGGAATACCACAAGAGCTTTGACCTAAAGCTCTGATACCATGTCAAATTTAATGGTGAATCAGAGACTAAACCAAAATACTCAGATCTTTATTAGAAACTTAAAAGAAACAAACTACTGATTACAAAGATATCCTCACTACAACTCTCAGACTCAAACCCTAGATCATCAACCTGATGATATGATACTATTACAACCAAGATCTATACAAAAGATTAATCAACACTATGACTTAACCTAGATCTGAATAATATCTATGAATGACTGAAAGTAAAGACACTATGTGAGAGATAAAGTATTCGAGAGATTAAACTGATCAACGACGACTCTCGAAGCTATTTATAGCGATATAATGATCAGCCAAAGAAACACATATTGAACGGTTGTGATACGTTTGTGTTTCTTTAAGGAATGGCTCAGATCAACTCTCCATGTAGCACACGGATTGCTGACATGGACTAATTAACACGAACTGGGCCGGGTGATATTGAAACACAGCCCAGCCTTCTCAGCATGTTTTATTGTCAGCCCACTTGTATACTTCAACTGATCCATCAAGCACTCTCCAGCTGATCCATGTCCACTCTAATTAGCCCAGCATCATCAATCTTTAATCAACGACTCTTATCAACACTTTATCAACACTTGAACTATCTAAGTATCAAAAATACAATAAAAGTGGATTAGTAATCTATTGAATAATACTTTTCAACAACTCCAAAATCATCAAGTAAGCTGAAGATGAATCGCATCATTCAAGAGAGAAGGAACTCATCAAATTCAAACATTAACTTTTCATTAATGAATCATTCATTCATTTTAAAAACCTTTTATTTGGATCAGTACGTTTCAAGAGGGCAAGCACCATTGTGGGGGGTATGGAGGGAAATTAAGGGTAGTAATGTAAATTTGTTTTGATATTGTAAAGGAAGATGTGGGTGAAATGTCTATATTACCCTCCTAAGTGTCTTAATTGTCACCAACATCACTACAAAAATTAAGGGTATTTGGGACTAAAACATTAGTCTCTGATACTCCCCAATCAGTATTTAATGGTTATCAGGGACTGATTTCGCCAGTCCCAGCCCAGTCTCGGATACCTAGTCCTAGATAGTGACTTTAGTAACTAAAAATCAGTCCCCATTGTATGGTACCAATAAAGACTAACGATTAGTCTCCAAACATAAAAATTCAGTACTCAATATGTCTTTCTATACCATGTCACTTCAGTCCCTGATACCTTTTATCTATAACTGAAAATTAGTCTCCACTACTAAAATACTTCAGTCCCCAACACATTTTTAAAGACTGAAAATCAATTTTAAATCATATATTTTTAGTCATGACAATGATATTTAGAGGCTAGAAATTAGTCTCCAATAACAATTCTTTTCAGTATCCAATAAGTTTCACAACAGAACAATTTAGCATCACTGAGAACCCAATTTTTCACAAATTGATTGCTAAAAACTAAAACGATCTTACAAATATTATTCATCAAATTCATAAAAATTTACAAAAATATATAAACTCTACAAGTATACGGAACTAAAAGGGCAATTCAACTTTGACCACCACATGTTTTGGATTTGGACACGCTGGTCATAGGTTTGGCACAAGACCCTTTGCAAGCTCGACATCTCTTGACATGAGTTACTTTGGAAGTTTAAAACCAAATTGCCTTGTGAGCCCTTACGTTAGTTTCTTACACACACGTCGCCCAACCTGTCAAACAATGATTAAAAATAGATCAAATGGGTTGCTATAACCCTTTCAATACATTGAAATGCAATCTAATGTTGGAGTCGTGGGGTATTCATAAGTAATAAGCCAGAGTATCCATATTAAAGAATCATAGAAATCATCATCATCATCATACTCAGTTAATCCCACCTATAGCAAAGCTAAGGTAGGGTCTGAGGAGGGTAAGATGTAGACAGCCTTACCTCTACCCCTAAGAAATGTAAAAAATCAATATACCTTGACGACAAAGAAACAAGTGCCAATATATCCATGCAAATTGGATATAGATCTCCATCAAGATTCATCAATAGCTGACAGCTCCCTTGCATAACAAAAATAATATGCACATCAGATTTGTTTGTTGACACCCATTCATTTGTAACCAATATAAGCACAGCTAAGGTACTGCCCTTCAAGGACACAATACAAGTCAATACCTCATGACTTAGTTCAACTTTTACATAAACATGTCTCAACTAATAAACTGACTAAGTGCACAAATATACTACTGTGTATTTCTAGATGCAAATTACATATACCAAAAAGTAAATGTGTATCAAGATTACTAAGAGTATAAACATGCTACCATCACTAAGATTGTGTTGGGTTTTTATTGTTTCCAACTTCTCATCTATGTCAAGTTTCTATGACAGATTAAACTTAAAAGTATCAAGTATACAAATTTAATTACTACAAAATCATTAAAAAGATAAAAAAAAAAGTATTGCTTAATACTTCCCCAATAGACAACAAAGACCAATTACTTACAAGATCATTTTTAGAACTACTACATATAACTAAAATGATGATAATGCAGATTATCTGTTATCACACAAACAAGTATCTATAACAAAATTTTACCAGGATTTTAGCTTCCAACAACCGAATGATGAAGGAACATTTAATCCTTCACTGTCTTGAAAAGAAACAAACAAGTTAACAATTTTAGAGGAATAAGTTCAAAGATCACAAAAAAAAAAGTCATTTGCCTTCACTAACATGTGTCATCTTTTGGTGCCTCCGTAGTCCGTATCCTTTGTAGGTTACATAAAAATACAAATGCACATCCACACACTCACTGCAACTTCAACTTTTACTAAGGAATCCATATGGTAAGGTTAACTTTTAAAATCAAAATGTGTATTCCTCACAAGTGTTATATTAGTATAAAACATGTTAACACAATCAAATTGATAGTACCAAGATCTGATAGTTAGGAAACCATTATACATGATCTTAAGTCTTAACAATCCCAAAACCATATTCTATATAATAAATCATGTATATCCACCTTCATTTGTTTGATTTTATGAACGATTAAAATAATCTAAAAAGTAAACAACTTTCCCAATATTGAAAAAAAAACAAACAAACAAACAAAAAAACAAATTTTCTAACCAGAGATACGGTATAAGGAAGAGTGAGGGATTAGTGTCCATGCTCTGAAAGTCTTTGTTCTAACACAATGGATATTTAAAAGAAAACCCAGATTGACGCCGGTTAACTTCCTTGTTCCTGTCACAGCCATCACAACCCCTGGTTCAATTCCCTTAACCGTTGTCAAGATCGATGTCAACAAGAGCTGGATTTTGCAATTATCGATTTATACAGAAGGGAGGAGGGGAGGAAAAGATGTATTATTAGATTGGTTTTTGGAGAATGGAACGAATTAGGGTTAGAGAAGATTAGTTAATTTGGTGTTTTTTTGGAATCAAAATATTTGAAGGGAGCGGGAACCAAGTTTTTAGAGCCACTTTTGGTTCTTGAATGTAAATTTTAATTTATCAAAACATTCAAAATTTGAAATTCTGGTTATTAGATATTTAAAAATCCGATCAAAAAAAGATATTTAAAAAATATAACATATCATCATCATACTCAGTTAATCTCACCTATAGCAAAGCTAAGGTAGGGTCCGGGGAGGGTAATATATAGACAGTCTTACCTCTATCCCTGAGAATTAGGAGGTTGCTTCCAGTGAGTCCCCTGGCTCGATGTGATCTTGTATCAAGCCTTGGACATAAGGTACATAACACTTAGCAATCAGGACAAACTCGATTTGTGCATGTACCCCATTGTCTTTTGGCTATCAACGCCACCACATGATGCATGATTAACCGTCCGTCGTTTTTAATGTTATTTTCACGAAATTAGTAAAATAACATTAAAACTAGTGCAACTTTACTCCCCCCCTCCATGGCCACACATATATACATTATATGCGCACACCGTATGTGGGGCGTAAAAAATATATCATATATGGGCGACAATTCTTGACACATCTCGAAACCTAACTCAAACCCGTCATAAAAAAAGCAGGTTTGGGTAAACTAACATGACCGAAAAACAGCTGGGGTTGGGTTGATCCGTATTAAAAAAAGGTCGCGTTCGGGTTGATACGTATAAGAAACGGGTTGACTCGTTAACCCATTAAGTCTTTAGATAAAAACATATATTATATTTTTTGTTTTGTTTTTTCCATTTCAATTTTACAAGGTTAGTTATAATAATGTTAGTTTTAACACACCATATTATTTACTTCTCACACTCATACAAGAATAGTTAGGAATGGGTTTCAGTTTTTATTATAATTAATGGGAACGGTAAAATAAATCTCAAGTATTGGAGACTAAGTATCAGTCCCTAGTTAGTTCATCATGAGACTGAATTTTAGTTTCAAATAAAGTTACTTACAAGATGTTTGGGCCTAACTTTTAGTCTCTGATACTTCCGTTAAAGTTATAGATTATGCAAAGTAGCTGGATACTAAAAATCAGTTCTTGATCCCTAACTTGTTGGTTTTTTTGGAATATTAAAAACTCCTTTTTGATTCACTAATATGTTCCTTCCATATTAGTGACTGGAGATCAGTCACCGATACCTTTGCACAACTTTTCATTACATGGGGAACACATTTGGGACTGAAATTCAGTCATGAAAAAGGTTCTCCCAAAAGCCTTGTATTACTCAAACATATTTGTAACTGAAATTCAGTCTTAAACAAGGTGGAAAAATATTAGTGACTGATTATCAGTGACTAACATAATTCCTATAAAAATCAGTCCTCAATATTAACAGTAACTGATAAATCAGTCCTAGATACTAGGTATCCAAGACTGAAATACTAGTCCCTAATACTTTAGTCTCTAATGGTCATGTTTTTTGTAGTGCATGCCTATAATGCCCTTAAATGTGTTGCTTAAACATGTTGTACATCTTGCTTCTTAAGTTGTATGGAAATGAAAATTACTAAGGTGTACATCACTCCTCCTTAATAAGATAATATAGATAAGCTAGTGAGATACGATTTATGAATTATTCTTTTAAACATTGGCTCTAACCTCGGTTTTGTTTCATGCTTAAATCATAATCAAAAGATTAGTTTATTCATTTCCATATGTATGAATAAGTGTTGTTCCTTGCATCTTGTTTTATCCTTCTTGTTTCTTGTTTACTTGACAAATTACATATTCATACCATGGTATACCATCATCTAGCATGAGATGAATTATGTATTAAGTTTGCATTAGGACAATCACAGAATCTAACGAAATCTTATTAATTAAGGGTGTAAATAACACTTTTATAAGCTTTATTATAGAATAATATAATATTTTACCTTAACAATAACTATAGGCTTTATGATACAATAGCCTGACTACTCATTCCGCATATTTAAGTTGATGGTTTGGTACAACTTGTATATGCTTGTGCTTTTAAAAATTGTTTACCAATTTATTATACAACAACATATTAAGCATCACTGAACCATGTGATCTGCACAATGTGACACCAATAGCAATTACACCATGCCGCTACATATCATTGGAGTCGGTCAGCATCTTCGGTCTTTCTGGTCCATACACCAGAAGTCCTTATTCAAGGAGGAGTGTTACAACTTACAACTATATATTGTGTAAATTGCATAATTGATGTTTGTTTATTTAAGATGATCATTCTCATTAGTGCCGAACTAAACTTAGGTTATTCTTTTTATTTGAATGGCAACAATTTTATGAATGAAAACCTTACTAGTAAGAAATTAGATAGGACGAGACAAGATATAAACTTCTAGTTTGACTTGTGAAAGGTCTTTACTCTTTAGTTAAGGACAATGGTTTAATACAACTCTTGTTTATGTACCATGTTTATTTAACGTTTCTATGAATGAAGAATTTTATTAATGTTACACATACATATATGGGGGTTGTCATTGACTACTTGATTCAATTAATCATTTGATATACATGTTACGGTATTTGATATACTTTTAAATCCACTTACATTAACGCTTAATCGCTTATCAATACTTTTATTTAAATTCAACACTACTAAGTACTAACATGATTTAACAACATTAAACTCGAGAACTAGCACATATGATGGTAATCACTGGAGCGGGTCCAAGTACGTAAGACTCTCAAGAGATCATTGAAACTATTAAGGAGTCTCCGAACAATGGAAACTTGACAAGAAAGAACTGAACATTGAGCACGGAAAGAAGCCTTTCGTCAAAAGATGGGCCTTGAGTCCAAAAAGAGGCCTTCAAGCAAGAACTGGACCTTACGCCTGGAAAGAAGACTCGTATAAGAATATGGACTTCAGTACAAAAAGAAAAGTCATGCCATTGCAAACAAACCATGGTACTAAGAGTACGCAAAGTATTTGACCGCCTTGAGTAACTAAACTAATGTTCATGACACTAACATGTTACATATGCAACATTATTCATACACGAAAAAATGTTTTGAATCTAGCATAATATGGGTAGCATCACATCTTACATCACTTGTAATAGTGTAGTAGTGTACCCACCTTTTGGGCCTAAATGCCTAATCCATGGAGCTCAAGCCCGCACCGACCAAGCCCACCGTCAAAACCTACTTTGATATTTATATATACATATTATGCTTGTTTATATACATCTACTTATACGCTTATGGTCCGAGAAACCTAGATTGACTTGAGTGTCTGTAACATCCATGGGGCTTTAAGCCCATGGCCTATATTATGGGTTTTATGTGATTGTAGTTCGTACTTTGACCCAATAAAACGTAAAACATGACCAAACCACCATCCTACTTTGACCCAATAAAAGGTAAAACATGACCACAGCACCATCAAGACGAATTCAAGGTTCAAACCAAATGAGTCTCCTACGCCGCAAGTTGCTAACGATAGGCGAGCGCAAATTTGCTTTAACAATGGTCTTTTATCTTAAAGAGTTAGATCAACAAAACAACCAAATCCAAAGTCTAAAGGGACCTTAATAGAACAGATTAAACTATAATTGTAGATTGAAATCCTCACTTACTCCAAACATTCATTACCCAATAAAGTTTAGGGGTGTGTTTTTTAAATCAACCAAATTTGGGGGCTAGTTATTAACTGAAGTCACATGGGAAGGTGTAAATGCGATTTACACTATGAAAGAGAAATCCACTTCCTCAACCGACATGGTGCCCGTGTTTTTTAACTAACAAGTTGGACCTTATTGATACAAAAAATTAAATAAGTTGCAGGAAATTAGAGGAAAAATACCTGAACTCGAAAATAATAGCTGAAATCTAAACCAAATGTGTATTCGGGTATAGAACTGGATATTTGATTGGTTTAAAGTTGGTGTGTGTATGAGATGGGTATGAAATTAGGTGATACCTGATTGCTGAAACCATATACCTGTTTACCCAAATTTTTTTCTTAACCTTTTCTAGTAAATTTTCATTTGACTAGTTTCACTATGTGAAAATTTAACTTTAATTTGAGATATGTAATTTATAGTATAACATATATTGTGTGTGCTATGAATATAAAGTTGTCTTTTATGATATCTATCATCATGAAATTCACATATTTTAAATATCTCAAACATTTTAAGGGATGTTAATGTGTACGTAATTTTATTTATTTTTAATATGTTTTAGTTATTATAAACATAAAAGTATATAAAACCTAGAATGGTAAAAAAAACGTACCTAGAAATCCCAACGCGTTCATTTAACACACTAGCAAGTAAGTATCTAACGACTCTTGGGCTGGATTCTTTTTTTTTTTTTTGGAACGGTTAAACTTGCATATAGAGTAAAGCTCTAACCACCCTAAACTAGGGGTGTAAATGAGTCGAGCCGCTCGCGAGCTACTCGAGCTCAGCTCAGTAAAAAGCTCGAAACAGGCCGAGCCTTATCAAGCTCGAGCCGAGCTTGAGCCTAAAACAAAGCTCGTTTATTTATCGAGCCCGAGCTCGAGCCTGACATGTGAAGCTCGTTAAGCTCGTCGAGCCTTATCGAGCATAGTGTAATATTAGTTTTTTTTTAATATTTAATAATATTTATCACTCATTTAAAATTGTTTAGTAAACGAGCCCCGAACTCGAGCTTCACTTATCAAGCTCATGAGCCTAAACGAACTATTATTTATATTATTTTTTCGGTTGTATTAACTAATTGATAATAAACAAGCCGAGCTCGAGCTTAAGAAATTGTCAACGAACCGAGCTCAAGCTCTTATAAGTCAATTGAGCTCGGGCTCGGCTCAGCTCGTTTGCACCCCTACCCCAAACCTCATCTAACTCACCAGTCCAACACCACTACAATATTCTTAGTGGATAACTTTTGGGCCGGATATGACACACAGTTTCACAATCAAATATGATACCAACATTACCAATACACGTCTGATACCCGTTTCATTGTCATCCAGCCGAAAAAAATAAATAATAATAACAATAACAATAAAAAAAAAAAAAAAAAAAAAAAGCGCGTGCCAGCAATAGTCATATTTGCATCTACTGTAAACCTCTCAGATCTACCCCTACACTCTACTACTCTCTTTCATTCATTCATTCTGTTTATATGCCAAACAATTTCCCACTCTTTATCCACAAACCATCATCAAACACTCCCTTTCCAAATTATCCACTGTAAGCTCAATCCCTCTCTTTTCATTCCTTAATTCGTTACATCAGTTTAGTTCTAATAATATTCCGTTTACGTCACGATCTAATTTTATAGATCACTCACGTTTTTTTAATAATTTCAATGTGTTTCTGTCGGTAGTGTTATTGAATCGTCTGGTTTAATTTAAACTCAGCGTAAACATTGGATTTTATATTGCTATTGTTATTATTTGTAATTTAACTTCTCTAACTAATGACTACACTGATAATATTGTGAATGTCTTGTTGAATGTATGAATACCTAACTGTGTGTTTAATATTACATAATATGTAGTCATTTTGTTGAGTAATTGTTGAATCTGTTTATGTGAGTGTGACAGATTTGGTTATTATTGAGATGCAATTGTGATTATCTAATTTGGATTCATATTGATTAGATCTTGAAGTTGTGATTATTATTGATGATATTATAGTTATCATGTTTGGTAGTTTAAGTTAGTTATAATTGGATCTCAGTTTTCGACAGTTGAATAAGAAAACATTTGAACAGTTTGGATTCAGTAAACAGTATTAGAGATTGTATTGTTAGCATGTGGTAGTTAGTTAGGCGGTTAGTCGGTTACAATCTCGTCTAGCTTGGTTATATATAGAGGAGTCACATCATAGCTTGTATTCACATTCGTTTTACATTCAGATCTATGAGACACGTTCGCATATGATACATTTTCTAGCTTGTGTTTATATGATAGCTTGTTATGTTTTCTCAGTTCTATATAAAGCTTAATAGGTTCAATGATTGTATTCTAATATGCTTAGAGTACTTTGCATATGATACTGATAGGTTTTCCATTTGTTTAACAGGTTGGTCGGACGATTAATTTGGTATTCGGAATAGTCTGTCATATTTGATTTTAAGGGAGTTGGAGAACCGGCAAAATTAAGCATAGTTTGGATTGGATAAAAACATCAGGGAGCAGTCATTGATTGAGAAAGCTATGAGATAATTGTTGTGATCAGTAAATTGCATAAAAGGTTATAATCGATTAACGTTGTGGGGTATCGAATATAACGTTAAATATGAGAGGACGAACGGACGGATCTCAGAAGAAGCGTTTGCTCACTACTTTTGTTCTTGTGGCAGCTGCCCTTGTTTTCCTTTATTTGTATTTTGGTTCACAGAGCGAAGGTGAATCAGCTATAGAATATGGTAGCCGGTCTTTAAGGAAGCTTGGATCGTCCTACTTAGGCGGGGATGATGAATCTGATCTTAGCAGCAAGCAAGATGAGTTTAAGTTTGGGTTGGATGATGAGGATGGTATTGCGCCAAAAAGCTTTCCCGTAAGTTATTCACATGAAGTAGGAATTCAGGATAATATTACGCTTTTACCTGTCTTTACTAAATTTATATTTTAATTTTTTTCTTTCGTTCATGCAGGTTTGTGATGATCGATACTCTGAATTGATACCCTGCCTTGACCGACACCTTATCTACCAGATGAGACTGAAGTTGGATTTGTCTTTAATGGAGCACTATGAAAGACATTGCCCTCTTCCTGAAAGGCGTTTCAACTGCTTGATTCCTCCCCCAACAGGGTACAAGGTATGGTTCTAAATTCTAATCAACAAGAAGTGGAAAATGGACGGGTTGGGCACCGGTCATACATGTGGCTCAATGCTACCTTGTCAAACGCGTTTGGTTGACAAGAAACGTTGTTTTGTCCACTTTGTTTAAATTATCTTTTAAAAGAGTTGCTAGTTGTTGTGTCTATGTTCACAAAAAAACATATTATTATAATAGTAATCTACGTTGTTATGAGATATAAGGTTCTGCACATAAAAATATACTTTAGTGACTTTTGACCCGAGCTAATTTTTGTGTTATTCATAAGTAAATTGATTGAAATTGCCCCCTTTACAATTTAATAACATTGGAAAATTGTGATGACTATTTCTTTGTAGTTATCAGAGTTTAGTTTAATTAATCTTATTGTTTTTCCCTTCTGGGTTTATCTGTTGATGCAGGTCCCTATCAAGTGGCCAAAGAGCAGAGACGAAGTATGGAAAGCAAACATACCCCATACCCACCTTGCACATGAGAAATCAGATCAAAACTGGATGGTTGTAAAAGGTGAAAAGATCGTGTTCCCAGGTGGAGGAACTCATTTCCACTATGGAGCTGATAAGTACATCAAATCACTTGCAAATGTAAATATTTTCGCGCAAGTTCTTATTTCCTAATCACATCTAGTTAACCATACCTTATTCTATTGATCTATTTTCTAATTCTAATAAGCAAAATTTAATTAACAGATGCTCAACTTCTCAAAAGATATCTTTAACAATGATGGAAATTTACGAACCGTTCTTGATGTTGGTTGTGGTGTTGCAAGTTTTGGTGGTTATCTTCTTTCATCTGACATCATCACAATGTCTTTAGCACCTAATGATGTGCATCAAAACCAAATCCAGTTTGCTCTAGAAAGAGGCATTCCTGCATATCTTGGTGTTCTTGGAACGAAAAGACTTCCTTACCCCAGCAGATCTTTTGAACTTGCTCATTGTTCCCGTTGTAGAATTGATTGGCTTCAAAGGGACGGTATTCTTTTACTTGAGTTAGATAGGTTGCTAAGGCCTGGTGGCTACTTTGCTTACTCGTCTCCTGAAGCGTATGCACAAGATGAAGAGGATCTTAGAATATGGAAAGAGATGAGTGCACTTGTTGAACGCATGTGCTGGAAAATAGCCGCAAAGAGAAACCAAACGGTCATTTGGGTCAAACCTTTGACTAATGATTGTTACTTGGAGAGAGCTCCGGGTACTCAACCTCCTCTCTGTCGATCAGATGATGATCCAGATGCTGTATATGGAGTAAACATGGAAGCTTGCATCACGCCTTACTCTGACCGTAAGTTTTAACATATCATTTATATCACATCTTAAGTTGTATTTATGCTTTTGGACAATAATTTTGGGACGGATGGACCAAGGGAGTATCGTTGACTGTACATCAGAATTAATAAGTAATAGTTTCCTTGAGATGGATTTTACTGCCAATTGTGTCACCAAATTTATTGACTTTGGATCTCAAATTTTCACAAATGATAAGTAGCTTTATGTCGGTTGATTTTGCAAAGTGATTCTTTTGACCCTTAAAAGTCAAACAGGGACTTGTTTATGCAAAAAACTTAAGTTTTCCGGATTTTTTATTTCAGATGATCATGCAAGTAAGGGAAGTGGATTGTCTCCATGGCCAGCTAGGCTAACTTCTCCGCCTCCTCGTCTTGCTGACTTTGGCTATTCAACTGATATGTTTGAAAAGGACACGGTAAAGAAATTAAGCTCCTCTCTTGTTATATTAATCTAAACGTATTCCAACTCACAATATTTTTTGCATAATCTTATAGGAGCTGTGGCGTAAGAGGGTTGAGAACTACTGGGATCTCTTGAGCCCAAAAATAGAAGCAAATACTATAAGGAATGTGATGGACATGAAGGCAAATTTGGGTTCATTTGGTGCTGCTTTGCGGAACAAAGATGTTTGGGTCATGAATGTTGTCCCTGAAGATGGACCCAACACATTGAAGCTTATTTATGATAGAGGCTTAATCGGCTCAATTCATAACTGGTATGTATCGTTGCTATTCATCATTTCTGTCGTATAATATTTATTAGCACGTGAATCAGGCCCGGACTGTAGTGAACTGCAAATTGAAAATAACTTAAGTTTGACCCACACTAAAATGACCCGTTTCAACCTGATTCTGGTTTGACCTATTCCGGTGCATTTTTTCAGGTGTGAAGCATACTCAACATACCCGCGTACATACGATCTTCTCCACGCCAGCAACGTGTTCTCAGACATAATCGAAAAGAAAGGTTGCAGTGGTGAAGATTTGTTACTTGAGATCGACCGTATTCTCAGGCCCACAGGCTTCCTAATCGTTCGGGACAAAAAGCCGGTTACTGATTTCGTGAAGAAATATTTAGCCGCGATACACTGGGAGACGGTTGCGGTGGCGGATCCACCATCAGAATCAGATGGAGATGATGTTGTGCTCATAGTCCAAAAGAAACTATGGCTCACAAGTGAAAGCTTAAGGGAAACAGATTAAGTTTGAACCTAAAAGACCACTCTTCTGTTTTGTAGCATCAAATTGTGACGATAGTTTCCTACTTAAGGTTTAGTTGATTTATTTGTTATGATATACATTTGCATCTACAAACCCTTTATTTTTCTATAGTTGTTTGTATTTATTTTAATTGGATTTAATCCAAATAATTAATCCAAACATGCATACGATTTGATAAGTAGTTTTTATATATGTATATGTCATTAACGACAAATTGTTTTTATATATTTTTTTAACAGCAAACTAACCTACTCTTAAATTACTTTTATGTCTGTACGTTGTATGTCTTGAACTGTTCACTCCATTAACAGAGAGAAGACACCTTATCATAATACGCCTCTACGTGACAAATTGTTATATATCTAACCGAAAACAATAAGAAAATATAATAAAGTTTCTATCTATGTTACAAAACATATGAGTTCATCTCTTTAAAATTCTAATAAGATATTGTTCATTAAGTTTTTAGAGAGCTTTTAAAAATATGCCATCTTGTTTTTATTCAGGAATTGTCGATTAACATTTGTCCTTGGCCAAATATACACCAACTAATTATAAGCTAATGAAATCAAAATAATAAAATAACCATACACATAAATCTAACGCCCTAAGAGATAGGTTTTTTTTTTTTTTTGAAGTTAGGTTTTTACCAAGTTAATATTTTGTATGACTAATTGAATGAGTCAATAGATTAGAAATGTGAAAATTTATGACAATTCAAAATAGACTAGTTTCGTGATTTTATACTCAAAAAAGAGACGAGTGATGTATCATGGGTTTATCATAATACATACAATTCACATATCTAGGGAAGACTCTTCGTATAAATGAGCACGTTTGGTACATTGTGAGTAGACCCTTAGTGTTCGAACTCGAAATACCACTAATGTATTTTGAATGCATTAGTCTATTCGCTATGGTTTCACATTTTTTTTGTTGACATGTTAAAAAAAGTGTACACATCTTTCACGAACTTTCATTGTCCATCACCTGTTAACATAATATTTAATTTATATAAATTAAAGAAAAATTAGAAAAAAAATAAACAATGAGTATGATTGGTTGAAAAGTTGGGCCCCCACATTTCTTCAGGCAACACCCCCTCCCTTTCTCGAGTATTAACGTCCCTTGAGATGATGTGTAATGTTGGATCACCACCATCATAGCAGAGGTGTGATCTTTTAACAGATGGCCTTAGTTGTGGATGACGAAACCCTTCTCTCAAATATGTTTTGAGTGAGTGCAATTCTAGGACACGTAACATCCTTAAGAATTCCCACTCATGTAACAGAAAAATTAACATGCAAACACTTGTGGATAAAAGAGACAACAATGTTTTTGTCCCTTTCTTTTAAGCAACTAACTCACACGACCTCTAATTTTGTTTATGATATATACAGTTATGTCCACTTTAATACCGGAACTCAACCTTAGGAGAAGAGACATATTGCCAACACACTATGATACCGCCAGACCACAAGTCCTTTGATACAATATGTTACCGGATCAACTTTATATTACAGAGCTTATCTTTCGTTTTTCACTATCACACCCAAAAAAAAATATTAATCATCTTGAAGAAACTAAATTGTTAGTTGAGTACAATTAATGGTATTATATATATACTTTTTAATTGGTAGTGGTGAATGTTAGTATTTTTGGTTGCCATCAACTTTCTATCAGAAATATAGGTTGTTTTAGGTTATTTTCAATGACGGACCGATGATTTTTTATGAGAACAATCGGGGGCAATCGTGGGTTACGCCCTGGGTTATTTCATTAAAATGCCTCATATGATGTATTGGATATTTTATAATGCCGTAGTTTAATGAAATATATGTATTTTGTTTTTGACATCTACCAATTACACAAAAAAATCTTTGTTTTTTAACTAGCCCATGGCTTTCTTGCCCTAATAACATGCAAAACATTATTATGCATGCACTTAAACATTTAATTATAGGATTCATTCATTTTATTTTTAATGGCAACTTCCGTTAGAAAAAAAAAAACCACTAGCAAGCCGCAAGCATGGCACAACAACCACAAGCAACAAAGAACAGTTATACATCAAAGACCGATCACTTGATCCAGTCAACAGAATAAGATTTGGATCAATTCCTCAAGCAAAGGAAACTAGATTTGATCTTTCCTACTCATTCTCAAAACAAATTTTGTTCCCAGCTCTCCAAATACTGCAACAAGACGCCCATCATAATCATATGAATGATTTTCCTTCTATGTTCACTACCCAAAACCTGTTTATGAAGGCTTACGATGTCTTGGGTAGAACACACATAGATCGAAGGTAATTTGCAATATATCAACATTTGGAAAATTTGGATATAGAAATGTTTAGATAAGAAGTTGATGGTTGTTAGGGGTGGTTCATTTAGGGGGTGTTTGGGATTGATTATTGAAAACAGATTATGCGTTTTGAAAAAGCAGGGGTGGAGCTGCTTATAGATTATTGCGTTTTGGTAACATAAAAAACTGATTATCTGCGTTTTCAAAACGCAATCCCAAACACTAAAAACTGATTATCTGCGTTTTCAAAACGCAATAATCTAAAAATCAGATTCAAAACGCAATCCCAAACACCCTCTTAAAATGGGTACTTTTGTTCGTAGCTTGAAAAAATGGGTACTTTTGTTATATTGAAATTGTGTTCCATTTTCATGGCATTAACCTATTTCAATTGCTTTCTCGCAACCCCTTCTTATAGCCAATGTTTTTTGTTAAACATTGGTCAGTCTATATGTACAACTGATGTGTTGTAAAACACATCTAATTTCCTATGTATTTTGTATATTATTTGGTCACGTTTTTAGTCGTTTTGTGTCGTTTTTATTATGTATTTATGTATTTTATTATTTTATAGGTGTTTGGAGAAAATGAGCTCAAAACGAAAGAATTTTAATCGAGACACCAACACTTGAGAGCAGGTGTTCATGAACGTTGGAGCGTAAACAAGGAATTTTGGTAGAGCCAAGAACACCCGAGATGCGAGCTTGGAGTATACTACTACTACTACTACTACTAATAATAATAATAATAATAATAATAATAATAATAGAAAAGAAAAAAAAAAAGTCTTTGACTTGGGCTGGGCTCGTGGCCCCAAGTCCAAACACACAAAAAAAAAAAGGAATTTGGACGGAAGACATTATCGACGAAACATATATTATTTTAGAGATAATTTAGAGGGGATTATCTTCGAATAGCATTAGGAGCCGCCAAAGCAGAAGCAGAAACCTCAACAGCCGCAAGAGGTCGAAGAACAGTTAGAGAGGAGGAAGGCTTGGTTCAAGATTGAAGGCTCGGGTTTGATCACTATACGTTATAGTTTTTATATTTATTTACTTTGCGTTCATAAATATTGAGACCATGACTATGTGTTGTTTTGAACCTATGTTTTTATCTTTTTCCATGTTGATGAGTAGCTAAACATTTAGGCTACCTAGGTCGTGTTGATGAATACTTAGCTTTTTTATGACTTTCGGATTCGTTTAATTATATAATTGGCTTATGTTTTGGTAAAGATTTAATTGTGTTTGGTTATGATGCGTATGCGTATTTAAGTCTAATTTATGATCTTTGATAGTTCCACATGTGTCTTGTTGAATGTCTTTCAGTTATAGATACATGTTAGGTTGCCTGCTTTGTGCTTGTAACTAGTTTATGGTTTTTGACGTCTAATTCCATAGGAACTTGATTTGAGAGTTTAGAGGACTTAGGTATTCTGCCATTCCTTGAGACCGGGAGGTGATAGGGTGTCGGGTTGTCTAGATCTATAGGTATCGGGTAGAGGTGAGCCCGGGAGGTGATCCTTGCCTAGTGTGTCTTTAGATTCTTGTAATCTGAATTATTTCCAAGCCAATTAGATTACTCCTTCACATTTTTGGATGTGTTGTGACTAGTGAGACCGGGAGGTGAGCGAGTCTTTCGAGTACCTTAGCATTCCCTAGTGAGGTGAGACCGGGAGGTGATCCGAACTAGTAACCAGTGATTTACACGTCCCTTAGGATTTTCTGAGAGGTGTTAGTGAGACCGGGAGGTGATCTAGCATGCTTTAGGGGTTTCCTGGGTCGGGCATATCTTTAGAAAACCTGGTAGCCAATCCATTATTCGATTCCGAGAGTTGTGAGTTTGCAGGTAGGATTCTAGACCTAGGTAGTTGCCTTCCATATTATCTGAGTTTGATCCAGTGTTCTTAGCTTCTTGTTTTCGTCTCGGTGTTATTTATTTTAATTGCTTTTATTTTATTTGCATTTAGATTAAAAATAATTCTCAAAAATTCAAATTATTAGGCTAGGAGTCGACAGAGGTTTAGTACCGAGAGTCGCCATATTGTGTCCACGGTTCGATATTCCGGACTTACTTGCTCTGCTACACTGCGACCGGTACACTTGCCGTTAGTGTGTGGTTTTGTAGGTTTTTCCATTTTTAAAACTTGACCGATTTATTTACTACACATTTCACACATCAACAACGGAATCCCAGATTCACAAATCAATGTTCATGTGAAATCAGGTGACGATGATCTCAGGCATCACAACATTACTATTAATCTTGGGTACAAATTCAGCTTTTTCGAAAGAATCTTTGGAAATACTCTTTTTGTAGGAGATTTTTCCCACAAGTCCCGATTTGCACATTTTCATGTGTTTGACGCAGAGATAGGATCTAGTATTCCTTTCTTAATTGGTGGACATGCAGATGTTTATTGCCTAGTAAAACAAGATGGGTATTATCTGTTAAAAGAATATAAAACATATAATGATCCAGGATGGATATTTAGAGGAAAGTGGCAATAAAAGATTTTTTTTCATGTTGTTTGTCTAATAGTTTATTGTCACAAAACATGAATCAAAGTACAAAGATGAAATAAAACGATTTTATTCAGACACTTGAAAACGATTACAAACAAACGACGACTCAATCTATATAACTATCTCTGCAAATCTGTGAAATACAAACAGATCAGAAAAACTCTCAAAGATCTACACGCACTAACTCTATTAACAATCAACAAACTATCGGACTAAAATACTCACAGATACAACGCGTATCTGTTCGAGTTTACAAACAGAACTCCTAGCCTGTTACGATCTAGAGAAAGATATAAGCGATAAAGAACCTAATCGAGAGAAAGAGATACACAAATCAAGAACATATCTGGATTGTTTCTTCGACCAAACACTTGATAAACAAAATGATCGAGACCGGTTATAAATCTGGAGAGAACCTTCTGGTCTATCCATCGGTTGAGAGAGATAGAGAGTTGGTGTGAATATTGTGAGTGATAAACTAGATGAATCCCAATGGGAATGGAGCCCCCTGGATAATAATAATAATCGAAGAGAACAATATGAGCGAATGACCTCTTCTTATATGCAAAGCTTCCACCACCTCTTAATATGACTTGAGCCCAACTGTTAAGAGGACCGCATACAATAAGCCCATATCCACAATCCAGCAAGCCCATTAGCCGCCAATCTTCTCATCAGGCCCAACTCTTATTCGATTACAAACCGGAACAATACCCTGCACAGAACACTTATGCAACATGATGAAGTCAAGTAATAAAATTGAATAACGAGAAGACTTAAGGCTTTTCAACATTTATTCAAATGCTTGTTATGCATAATAAGAAAAGGATTATCCTTGCAATGCTCACTCAAAATTAAAACGTTACGCTAACAATATTTATAAATACAAGGGCTTAAATGTAGTATATAAAAATTATGAGTAAAGTATTGAAGTTATTTCAAACATCAAAGCCAAATTTATATAATATAACTTTACTAAGGGAATTTTTGTCTCTAAAATATCGTATATCGCGGCATAATATGAAAATATCGTTAATGCGCGTGGATTGAAAATCATGTGATAAAGAGAAAAACCGAAAGAGTGAGGTTCAAAGGCAAAAGATGACGACTTTAATGAACCTGAGATTCTATACCAATCTATCTATATATTTTATTATTTATATTGGGTTTATTTAAAGAAAAATACACAAAAATATGATATTCTTAGGGGTGTCTTTGTTTGAGTCTTTTCGTGACAAATATCATGCGAACTAGAGGGGTTTTACGGCCTTTACTACAGTAAAATATACATTTGGCGGTGAGTTTACTATGAACTTGATGATGGGTCAAGTTATGTCTGTGTTTGAGGACGTGGGTGGTGTTTTGCCTATGTATGTACTTAGGTGTTTGGATTTCGCTAGACATTCATAAATAATTAAAAAAAAAGTTCTACACTAAAATTATGCCTAAAAGCTTTCACAATCAGTGGCGAAGCTTGGTTCCCAAATCAGTAGGGACCGGACTCAACTCAGACTCAATTTACTTACGAAAATCGCAAAATTCCTTCATTCCGCCAAAAATCGGTGGGGTCCGGGGGCCCTCGGGCCCAAAAGAAGATTCATCCCTGTACACAATAGTTTTCTTATTCTTAAAATTTAACTTACAAGCACATTCCATAAAATATATGCTCATTTTCTAAAATCTCACATATCTCATTCTTTATCGTCGAATTTTTAAGGAATTGATATATTTGAGGTTATACTGTTTATTTCCGTATAGATTTAACGATAAAAATAAGATTTAAGGAATTTGATGTAGGACTTTTTTTTAACTCAAACCTTATTTCTCTACTATAATTTAAGGATATGACATATATATACGAATCATAGTGTGGATGCTCTAATTATACGTGTTAAAATGCGTGTCTTTTTAGTTTTTAAAGATTAAGATATAATAATTTGATTTGCTTAGTAACACATGTTAGGATTTTAACGACTTATATTACACTAAATCTTCAATTGTTGGGATTGACTCCAATGAATTTGCGACCAAACCCCCCATAAAACTAATGTTAGTGCATCTTTAAAAAAAGTTAACTTGGAAACAGTAAAGAGTGCCACTTAGGTTATAGCCTAGTGGTAGAGAGGAAATCCTCTCTTGGGTAAGGTTAGTACTTATTTTTCTTTCAACTCTGCATTAATGTGCTTTGATTTCGGGATGAATGTCGTTTAATGAAAAAGTTCTTCAACCGAAGTTATCTTAAAGTTATATTGGTTGAATTAAGAAGATAATAATTTTATTTTGGAAAATGGATTTAAATACTCCCAATTTTCATTTTTTGACGAATAATACTCCAAATTTTCACTTTGGCCATTAGCACTCCCAACTTGCATTTTAGCTTGTTCCATCACCCCTAAACTAACGGAGGTCTAACCTGATTAGTCTACGTAGCAAAAATGTAAAATCCTAAACTTATAGGGTTATTTCAAAACTTTTTCTCTCCATTTTCAAAAAACAACCCATCTTCAAAACAGATCAAAACATAACCCATCTTCAAAACTTCATCTCCCTCTGCACCATTTTCTTCCTCATTTCCACAACCACCACCATTCCTTACAAACCACACCTCCCACTTTCCGCCACCATCATCGGTTATCTCCACCACTACCACCGCCACCATCACCAGTTATCTCCACCACAACTCCAACTACGTCACCTCCATCAACCTCCATCCCTCAACCAACTCACCGTACCTCCAACAACACCACCAGATTTAGGGTCAAATCCCCTGAACAAAACCCTGAATTCGAACAAAACTCCAAATTCAAACAAAACTCTAAAGTACAAATAACGAAATGGGTATGCTCAAAATCAACGTACCTATCAGATTCTTGAAAATATAACCGGAATCGATAATAATAAGTTTTATTATTATTATCCTATGTTATTTTGTCTTTGATGCAAGAATCTGTGCGAATGTCATAGACGAAAGAAGAAACAGATGAATGGGGATAATGGTTATGATTGATGGAAGTGAAGATACCAAAGGAGAAAGTGGAGATGACGAAAAGAAGGAAGATGAGAAGAAAGGGTAAGTCTTTGAAGGGTCGATTACTATGGTTATTGTAAGCGATGGAGGTGGGGTAGTGGGATGAGGAAGATGGGTCGGATTCAGAGGGGGTGGGGAGTGGTGGTGGTGGTGAAATTTATCTATGTAGCCATGTAGGTGGAGAGAAGAGGTTTGGATGGTGGTTCAGTGACGGTGGTGGTGTCGGAGTTGGCCATGGGTTGGTGGTTGCAGGTGGAATTCATCTATGTAGGTGGAAAGAAGAGTTTTGGGATTTATAAAATTTAAATAATAATCATAATTTTTTAATACATTATTATAATAATAATAATAATAACAATAATAATAATAATGATAAAAAGTTTCAAAAAGGTCCCTTAAGTTTAGGTTTTTATATTTTTGCCACGTAAACTAACCATGTTAGACCTTCGTTAGTTTGGGGGTGATGGAACAAACTAAGTTGCAAGTTGAGTGTTCTAATAGCCAAAGTGAAAGTTGAAAGTAACAGCATTACATAAATCAAGGATACCAAATCCTTGATTGATTCTCATTTATTATCTTATTCATTAGCATATATTGTATTTCCTATTTTATGTATATCTTTGGTGTATATATTGTACCCTTGTTTTCAATGAAATACAAGCTGAGAATTATTTACCTTAACATGGTATCAGCCTAAATTTACGATCCATTCTTCCTGTTTAATTTTTCCGGTCCACTCTTCCTTCCTTTTTTTGCCGCCCTCCTTCTTCTTCCTCATATTCTTTTCCTGCTAACCCTAAACCGCCGCCAATGTCTTCCTCTAGCCAAACTACTCCCATGCCTCTCCACTCCTTACTCCACTTCATCCCTGTTAAACTTACTTCCAAAAACTACCTGGCCTGGTCTAACCAAATCACCCCTGTTCTTTCCGTGGCCAAACTCTCTGGTCATGTTGATGGTTCAGCCACCGCCCCTCCGGCCACCATCACTTCCGGCGACAAAACCAACCCCAATCCTGATTATCTTTCCTGGCTAGAGGCGGACCAATCGGTGCGTCTTCTTATTCAGTCCTCTCTTTCAGAGGAAGCCATGTCCGAGATTATTGGATTCACAACCGCTCGGGAGATTCGGCTTGCTCTTGAATCTGCCTTCACCCATCGATCTCTTGACAGAGTCCACACTCTGCAGGATACTCTTCGACAGTTGCAGAAAGGTTCATCGACTGTTACTGATTTTGGCCGCCAATTTAAATCCCTCTGTGATGAGTTGGCTGCAATCGGCCACCCTGTTTCAGAAGCAGACAAAATACACTGGTTCTTATGTGGTCTTGGACCCTCTTATGAAAACTTTTCCACCACTCATCGTGCTCTCTCAGCAAACTTGACCTTTCGGGACTTGCTTTCCAAATCAAAAACCAGGAACTTTTTCTCAGGTCTATTCATGGCTCTTCTACACCTCAAGTGTCCTTTGTTGCCCAGCAAAATCGAACCGGTAACTTTTCTAAATCGTCTAATAATTCTTCTGTTTCTAACCGTAATCGTGGTCGCTCCTATGGTCGTGGTCGCGCAAAGCGACCACCTCATTGTCAGTTGTGCAGGAAAGATGGCCATTATGCCAGTGCCTGCCCGAACCTTGCCTCTTATGCCAAACGGGCCTCCTCGCTTGATGAAAATCTTGCTCAAGCGTTTCATGCCCAATGTCATGTCACTGACGACTATCCTGATTGGGCTGGTGATACGGGAGCCGATGCTCACATGACTCCCCATGACGCTGATGTTATCGCCCCTTATGGCAACCCAGGTAAAACTTTTGTCACATTCGGTAATGGAAAATCCTTACCCGTCACAAAAATTGGATCCGCCACTATTCAAAATAAAATACCTTTACGTAATGTGCTTGTTGTTCCCCATCTTACCAAGCGTCTACTCTCCATTAGTAGACTAACAAACGACTCTCCTGTTGATGTGCTTTTTTCTAATAATTTTTTCAATATTCAGGACCGCAAAACAAAGCAAATCCCGGCAAGAGGCACGTGTGAAAACGGTCTTTACATTTTGCGGGAAGGACAACATGCGTTCGTGGCGTCCTACTCTTCACAACATTTAAAAGCTTCGTTTGAAAAATGGCATGGTCGTCTTGGCCATGTATCTTTTGATGTTATTTCAAAGTTGCATAAAAACGGTTCTTTGTTTGTTACTTCATTATTGCCTAAACCGAAACTTTGTTCTTCTTGTCAATTATCTAAGTCTCATCGTTTGCCATTTGATTTAAATACCAAACGTTCATTGCATGCTTTAGACTTAGTTCATTGTGATCTTTGGGGACCCTCACCTGTTACATCCCCAAATGGATATCGGTTTTATGCCATATTCATTGATGATTATTCTCGTTTTAGTTGGTTTTACCCACTTAAACATAAGTCAGATTTTTATGATGTGTTAGTTACTTTCACTGCTTATGTTCAAAATCAACTAACTACTACAATAAAAATTTTTCAAAGTGATGGCGGTACTGAATTTACAAACCAACGTGTGCAAACCTTTTTTCGTGATCACGGCATTCATCACCGTCTCTCTTGTCCTCACACCCAACAACAAAACGGTCGTGCCGAACGAAAACATCGGCATATCACTGAGACCGGCTTGGCCATGTTGTTCAATTCCCACTCACCGGCCTCCTTATGGGTTGATGCTTTTTCTTCCGCCACCTTCATCATTAACCGTTTACCCACCCCCGTCTTGGACAATAAATCCCCTTTTGAACTTTTATATGGTCACACACCAAATTATTCCAATTTTTGAATTTTTGGTTGTCGTGTCTTTCCGTACTTACGGGATTATGCCAAACACAAACTCTCCCCACGAAGTGCCGAATGTACCTTCATTGGCTATGACGCCAAATACAAAGGCTACCGGTGTTTGGATCCGACCTCTAATCGCATCTACATCACCAGGCATGCGCAATTTGATGAGGATACATTTCCCTTCAGTGGTCGCATCTCTTCCATTGATGAGGCCACTCTTGTATTCTCTAACTTTGATGAAACCATTCCCTTTAATCCCTTACCCAATCCACCTCCAGTCGGTCACTGTCCTCCACCCATGCCCAAACACACCACTTTTAAGCCTCACTGTCACTTTTGTCCAAACCAAAATCCATTGCCTACTCATTTGGACCAACCACAATCCCCACCGTCCCCTGTTTCCCCACCTTTGACACAACAAAACCCACCACCTCCACTTGATCACTCGGCCCAGCCCACTCCAGCCCATTCCGCACCCATCAGCCCATCCCACTCCACTCCTGCCCCTTCCGCTCCACCCTCCACTTCGGCCCATTACCCCTTCCCATCCGGTCCGTCTACCACTCATCAGCCCACTACCACCACTTCCTCACCCGGTACATCGTCCAAGCAACATACTTCCACTCAACCACCTACTAACCCACACCCCATGACAACTCGTTCTAAAAGCGGTATTTTCAAGCCTAAACATCGTGCCGATTTGTCTCAATTTTCTGGTCCCTTACACACTGCTCTTCTTGCGTCCGCTGATCCTCATGGTTTTAAAACCGCTTCCAAACATCCAAAATGGGTTAAGGCAATGAAGGAAGAAATTGATGCTTTGCGAACCAATAATACTTGGGTTTTGGTCCCTCGACCTACAAACACAAATATTGTTGGTTCCAAATGGGTCTTTAGGACTAAATATAAATCGGATGGGCCGGTGGATCGTTACAAAGCAAGGCTGGTCGCTCAGGGTTTCACTCAAATTCCGGGACTTGATTTTTCTCATACTTTTAGTCCTGTTGTCAAGGCCTCCACAGTTCGCGTTGTTCTCGCACTCGCCACTATGTATGAATGGCCCATTCGTCAACTTGATGTTCGCAATGCCTTCTTGAATGGGAACTTAACTGAAACTGTTTATATGGAGCAGCCCCCTGGTTTTGCTGATGACAAATTTCCGAATCATGTTTGTTGCCTAAAGAAAGCACTTTACGGCCTTAAACAGGCTCCACGTGCATGGTTTCACCGCCTTAGCACCTTTCTTACTAACTGTGGTTTTCTTTGCAGTCAAGCAGATACATCTTTCTTTGTTTTTAAGCAGGGACAGGTGTTGGTCTATCTTCTTATTTACGTGGATGACATCATTCTCACCGGGAATGATACAACATTCGTTGACAATTTTGTTACAAAACTGCATAAGGAATTCTCCATTAAAGATTTGGGGTCGTTAGGATATTTTTTGGGTCTTGAAGTTACTTCCAACACATCTGGCATTTTTCTCACTCAAGCTAAGTACGCCTATGACATCTTAGCTCGCCCGGCTTACTCGATGCCAAACCAGTTGCTACTCCCTTATCCACCTCTGAAGTCTTTTTATCTAAAGGAGAATTGTTCCATGATCCAACTCTTTACAGGTCCTTAGTTGGTGCACTTCAGTACTTAACTATTACCAGGCCGGACTTATCCTATGCAGTTAATCAAGCGAGTCAACATCTTCAGTCTCCCACAAACTCCCACTTTCAGTCCGTCAAAAGAATCCTACGGTATGTGAAGGGCACTCTCTCCTTTGGTCTACAATTCTCAAAGCAATCTAATCCGGCGCTGCTTGGATACTCGGATGCTGACTGGGCTTGTTGTATTGAGACACGCCGTTCTACTTATGGTTACTCTATCTATTTGGGGGGAAATCTAGTGTCTTGGAGTGCTAAAAAGCAACCTACTGTTGCTCGGTCTAGTTGCGAGTCTGAATATCGTGCTATGGCGAATACTGCGGCTGAGATAATTTGGCTCACTCACTTGCTTCGTGAGCTTCATGCCCTTCCTGTTGATCGCCCTACTCTTTTATGCGACAACAAGAGTGCCATTTTTCTTAGCCAAAATCCAGTGGCTCATAAACGGGCGAAGCACATAGATATTGATTATCACTTTGTTCAGGAGTTGGTATCATCTGGTCGTCTCTACACCAAATTTGTTCCTTCCAATCTCCAGGTGGCTGACATTTTTACCAAAAGTCTTTCAAGACCTCTCTTTGAAAAGTTTCGCACCATGCTTCGTGTCGGTCCCCCACCTGTTCGATTGACGGGGGGTAACAACATTACATAAATCAAGGATACCAAATCCTTGATTGATTCTCATTTATTATCTTATTCATTAGTATATATTGTATTTCCTATTTTATGTATATCTTTGGTGTATATATTGTACCCTTGTTTTCAATGAAATACAAGCTGAGAATTATTTACCTTAACAAAAAGTATTATCCGCCAATAGATGAAAATCGAGAGTATTTAAATCCATTCCCCTTTTATCTTTTATTCATTACATGTTAGAAGTCACTTTATCAAAATTTGACCAATATGAAAGAAACGAGTATTAATTAAAAGCAAACTTATAAGTATGTGTATTTTAAATTAAGTTTACATATTTCAATATACCAAGCTATGTTGCTAATGCTCACTTAGGTGCGTCTTTAGGCCTACTTTTTAAGCCCATCATAACTTTTTTGTTGTCTCAAAAGCTCCACTTTCAGGCGCTTAGGCTCATATTTAGGTCAATTTTCGACGAAATTTCCTCTCAAAATCTTCTGAGTAGGTCTGAAACAATTATAGCTACCCTAAACAAATTTAGATTCGACTTAGAACGACCTAAACTAGCCCTAAAGAATACTAAAACATTGTTAGAAAACTTACATTGTGATCGCCTCAACGCCTCTTATACATGAAGCTCGCGTATTTCCGAGTCTCTGTACTTGCTGCAATAAACTATAACAGAAAAAACGAAATCATAGAAGTGAACCGGCTTGTGTTTGACACAATTCCCTTAAACAGATTCTTCGTCTGTTCCCAGGGTACACCGGTTCGAAACAGTGGTGGTGCACTGCCGGACTATCCCACTTGCCTGAAAAATAATCGAACTTGGTTGCTACTGCTATGTATTCGGGTTGTGTTTCTAGTGTATGTGTGTTTCAAGAGTTTCTTCATGTATATTTTCTCATGTCTCAAAATGAGGTACAAAGACTCATATGTATACATGAACTATGGCTAGTGAAAAGTCTCACATAATTAGAGACTTAAATTTTATTTATTAGCCATAAAACTTTATTCAAGCCTCATAAAGTATCTTTATTTGTCTTGAATTAACCACATGAAGAATATAGTTAATAATTATAATTTCACTAAATTATAATTAAATCTACATTCACCTTATTTCCAACAATCCCCCACATGAATGGAGATTTATCAAAACACGCATATTTCGAACAAACCCCCACATGAATAGGAGTCATACTCAGAAACAACCTCATTCCGATTAAATTTCAACAGTTGAGTTTTGCATACGATAGGTAGGTGTGACCCTTTGAACCTTCGCTTATGAAACGCACTTAGCCCACTAGCTCTGAGTAGAACGCGATGTCTTTGAACTCGTCTGCCGTTTGTGTGGACGACAATACGCTTCACACAAGACTCTCCTTGACAACGTCAAGTCCTCATAGTTGTGTCCGTTATGGTCATGGACACGTGCCTGGTTCTGCGAGAGCTCTTAAGTATTGTGCCCCAACAATACCCTTCGAAGCGACCCCACTTCTCTCTCACATAGGTGATCTACTGGGACTGGTTACCTCAGTCAAATCATTAAAAGCCATAAGCTTAACCTCAACCTTGTCACCCTTAGGAATGGACTAGGAAGCTTATCAAATCTTATAGTAAACTCCCTTTTTAAAACGTGGGGTTTTCACCAACTCTCCCCCACAGTGACCTTCGCCAGTTCATACAATTAGGTTGTCCTATTGAACTCAGATCTTGGGATCTCCAGTCAGCTGAGTTAGGTTTCCTTCGCATAAACTTTGCCTTTCATGGGCTTTAGTCCCATTCCCATTGACGACTTCTGAACTAACTCTCTGCTTAAGCCTTTTGTTAGCGGATCCGCGATGTTATCCTTTGACTTCACATTGTCAACAGTGATAACTCTTATAGAGATTAGTTGTCGTACCGTATTATGCCTACGTCTTATATACCTGTTCTTACTGATACACATTGTGATATGAGCTCTGCCAATTACCGATTGACTATCACAGCGTATGCATTAGGCCAATGCCGGCTTCGGCCACCTAGGTATATCCTTAACAAATTGACGTAGCCATTTTGCCAATTCATCCTCTAAAGCGATGAATTTTGATTCCATCATGGATCTAGCAATAACCATTTGCTTAGATGATTTCCATGTTATCACGGCACCTCCAAGTGTGAACAAATACCCACTCGTTGCCTTGGAATCATTCGTGTAACATATCCAATTCGCATCACAGTAACCTTCAATAACTGTTGGATATCTTTTATATTGCAGCCCGTAGTTTCGTATGTATCCTAATTACCAAAGCACCTGTGTCACGTAATTCCAATGAATTGAACTTAGGTTGCTCGTATATCTACTTAGCTTGCTTGCTAAGTCTGGTCTGATACAACTTCTCAGATACATCAGGTTGCCAATAATTCTTGAGTACTCTAATTGGTTAACAGGCTCACCTCGTTTCTTAGCTAGACATTGACTCGTGTCAATGAAAGTTCTAGCCACATTAGAGTCATATCCATTGAACTTCTCAAGAATTTTGTCCACATAATAGGACTGACTTATAACAAGTCTGTTCTAGGTTCGTGTGATTTGTACTTCCCAAAATCACATCCCCTTGTATCAAACCTTCTATTTTCAAATACAAGTCACATCCACACTTATGTGTTTATTGGATAACTACCAAATGGGGTGATGGAAGTTTCTTCCTTTCATATGTAGTTTGAAAACTTCTCAAGTGCCATTTTTACATCCTTACGGATTGTTTCTTAAATGGCTCTTCCCCCCACATTGCTTGCACTTTGATTGAGTTTGAGTAATATCACTCATGATGACATTAGACACCCGTGATAAGATAGCGACTATCTATATCTTTGTGTTTATTGAGGTCATCCATTATATTACTCAACCCATATTTCTCACACGAACCGTTTTCTGAGCTATATAAGTTTTCCTCATATTCAGCTAAATAGTATCATAACCAATGAACTATTTATTCGGTTCTTTCGAGTCATCCTTTTTAATGAATTATATATTTGCTTTTACAAAATTCATTCTTATGTCGTCACATATGTTTGAATGTTCAAAGTTAATTTATTCTCCGTGGAGCATCTAAATTAACAAGTATTAGTCTAGCATGCTTTAGACTACGAATACTTAGCATGTGAACAGAAGATGCCTCATTCTGATTCTTCACAGCCTTAAGAGATAACTCACTATCTCTTCCTAACATTCACGTCTTAGTTTAGACACAAAATGAGATTTTGTTTACCATTCCAAAACCTTGGTTTAAAGAATGCTTCAAAATCATAATTAATTCCATCCATTAGGATCAAGACTCGTTTGCCTTTAATCTCCAAGGCTTCACCATTGACTCTTTAGGACTTAAACATAAGTCTTAATATAAGTCACTTTGATGAACATATTCATCATCAACAAGTCAATTAGATTGACACTCGACGACATGACATTCACATATGCCTAAGTGATATGTATATATTTTGTTGATACTATTTATTGGGTGACTCTCCCAAAATATATCACGAATCCTCCATATAGTTCAACCAACATTGATGGTTTGTAGAGACTCTACACGTCCATCAATATTCTAAGTCTTTTATAATAAATCTCACAATATTTCTCAAAGACTTATGAATAATAACATATATTCTTGTCATATGTTATAGTCATCAAAACTACATTTGTGCATTTCTACGTAAATGCTTTCAACATTAGATGACATATCTCGTTTTCGTGCATTTAACTTCAATACACTTGCCACGTTGATCATGATTATCTCAATGGGATGGATGAAGAGTTTTTTCTTCTTAGTCACTTAATTAGAGACTTAAGACTCTAATAAAACCTCATCAAATGGCATTAAAACTCTATCAAGAGTTTCACCATGTGAAATAAAACCTCATCAAATGGCATTAAAAACTCTACTCAAGAGTTTCAATTATACACTTAATTTAGTCTTAAAACTATAATCAAGTGTCATAAATAAATTAACTCTAGTAAAGAGTTTTTCTTCAATTCACCACATGAAGAGTTTTACCAATTAATATTATAATTTACCAAATTATAATTTCAATATAATCCAAAATATATATAACATATTACATATATCTTTAACCGGATTCATATAAGGATATATAAACATCAAATCTCAAAGTGTTAATCTCTTTAACACTTTATCGTTCGACGAAATAATAACAATTATATCGTCTCGTGGCATGTTTCGAGGTACTCCCTCAATACACTGTTCAAAACAACAACGTTGTTTATACTTAACTACTCACAAGTAGTCGAACAAGTAAATATGTCCAAAACAATATAAGTTGTTTTACACTAAATAGTCTCTCTAGACTATTATATGGTTCAAGTCATCATACTTCTCATACAAGTATCAAACCATATATAATTTGCAAAACACATGTTTTATTCAGACAAAACATTTCTGCTTTCACAAGTATTTTTCATAAACTATACATATTTATGTTTTGATTACACATCAAAACCATAAACTCTAATATAGTTTTATTATTTAAACCATTCCTAACTCACTTGTTAGAGTATATGGTTTTCATGACTAACCATTTCTAATTTGTTCATTAGAAACTATACGTGTACCATATAAACATATACGGTTTAAAAATTAACCATTTCTAACATACTTGTTAGAATGCAAACGATTACACGTTTCATCATATAGATTTTGGTTATATCAAATAAACCTTTTTCTAACACACCCGTTAGAAATAAACGATTACCAAAATCATTTTAAAGGTCATTGGTTTATATTCTCAACCGTTTCTAACCTGTCTGTTAGAAATACACGATTATGACAATCGTTTTAGACCTTGTTGGTTTATATAAAATAAACCGTTTCTAACACCCTCGTTAGAAAATTAAACCAAAATGGTATTAACTTTGGATTTTCCAAAATATACCCGTTTCAAACTCACTCGTTAGAAACCGTCAATTTTAACCAAACTGGTTTAATGTTGGAAAAGGTTGACACACCCAATTCTCCATAAACCCATGAGTTGAAACACCCCATTAAAACCTTTAAGAATATTTGACCCATCTTAATGATCTTCTTATTATTTTTATGTTTCAACTTTGGACTTTTAATTAGTATTCTTACTAAAACCTTCAATAAAACAAAATAAGTTTATAACTTTTTTATTTTCACAAAATTTTCCAAAATAAAATTTCCAACGCGTTTGTCTATTTTGTACAATAATCTTTTCTAACACACTTGTTAGGAAATATAAACATCTTATTTTGTCTTTACAAAATCATCAATCTCTAACACGCCCGTTAGAGAAATCAATATATAAGTTTACAAATTAAACTTACTATTTTCTAAATAATAATTTCTAATACGCTTTATTAGAAATGTTTCATGACACGTTATTCTTTCAACGTTGTCGATTCTAACACGCTTGTTAGAAATACATGTTTCAAACCTTATATTTTGAAACCCTTTATTTCCAATACTCTTATTAGAAATGTTTCATGACACGTTATTCTTTCAACGTCGTCGATTCTAACACGCTTGTTAGAAATACATGTTTCAAAACCTTATATTTTGAAACTCTTTATTTTCCAATACTCTTATTAGAAAATGTATACATTTCAAATACTTTGAAATTATCTTTCTAATACGCTTACTAGAAAGAAAACATCATCAACCAAGTTTACATGGGTTTTCAACTAATATGTCTTTTCTAATACTATCATTAGAAATTCAAAAAAATATGTTTAAACACATATTAGAAATGTTTCATAGTCCGGTTTATCTAAATATAACTCAAAACCCATGAATCCGAAAATTAAATCAAAAATTCGTTTTGTAGAAACAATCTTTCGGATTAAAGATTGCATTCTCATCATGAATGTAATCCAATTCGATGTACCAAAGAAAACATGTACAAACTTTCGCGAACCCAAATTCCTTAGGAAGAACATGAAAGTTTGTTTATTAATCTGTTTAAGTTTGTTAGAAAACTTACATTGTGATCGCCTCAACGCCTCTTATACATGAAGCTCGCGTTATTCCGAGTCTCTGTACTTGCTGCAATAAACTATAACAGAAAAAACGAAATCATAGAAGTGAACCGGGCTTGTGTTTGACACAATTCCCTTAAACAGATTCTTCGTCTGTTCCCAGGGTACACCGGTTCGAAACAGTGGTGGTGCACTGCCGGACTATCCCACTTGCCTGAAAAATAATCGAACTTGGTTGCTACTGCTATGTATTCGGGTTGTGTTTCTAGTGTATGTGTGTTTCAAGAGTTTCTTCATGTATATTTTCTCATGTCTCAAAATGAGGTACAAAGACTCATATGTATACATGAACTATGGCTAGTGAAAAGTCTCACATAATTAGAGACTTAAATTTTATTTATTAGCCATAAAACTTTATTCAAGCCTCATAAAGTATCTTTATTTGTCTTGAATTAACCACATGAAGAATATAGTTAATAAATATAATTTCACTAAATTATAATTAAATCTACATTCACCTTATTTCCAACAAAACATGTCTAAAATGCCTAAAAGTTCAATTTTTATGCTATAGGTCTCGCCTAAAAAAACCTCGCTTTTTAAATGACTTACACTGAGACCAAGGTTCACTTTTTGTGACTTCAATGCGTTTTGTGCATTTCACAACTATGATACTTGTTCATGAATTAATTTACAACCCAAAGGACTTTAATAAACTAAAATTAAGTTAGTTTTTTTAATAGAATGATGACAATAAAATATCCAAAGAAGCGAAAACTAGGATCTCAAATACCCCTAGCCTAGTCATGGTGGGTTCGGACTCTGTTCATTTAAAAACAGAGTCAAGTCGAGCCAACTCACTTTTCTTATCGAGCTGAAATGTTGGGCTTGGGCTCGTTTTTCTTAGCGAGCTTTGTCCGAGCAATTTTCAAGTGAGCCAAAAGTAAACTTTTTGAACAACCTTAACCTAGAAGATGAAACGATGAGGACAGTGGCGAAGCTTGAATTTTAAGATGGTGGGAGTCGAAAGTCACGAGACCAAATTTACGTAATATCAATTCAAATCATTGGGGGCCAGACATAATACATACAAAATTTTTGGACAAAACAGAAATTTTATACTACTGAGCCAAAAAACAGTGAGAGCTGGAACACCCCGGCCTTTCTTAAGCTCCCCCTGGGTGAGGACTGAGAGGCCAAAATAAAGATGATGTGATGAATGACATGGCCTATTGAAAATGGTATTTTCCTTGTTTCATTTTAGAAGATATTATACTGTATTAATTATAAATGGGATGAATAGTATTTTTCCTGATTTTTATGATGATACATTATCAAATTCGTCGGAATAACGGAAGATATTATCCTCATGGTCTGGTGGTTCTGATGTTGGTTATTTTGGTACTCTGCCCGGGTTCGAGTCTTATTAATTATTAGTTTTTTAGCTTTTTTTTTTCCCTCCCTGTCATGTGCCCCTGAGGACACGTGTACTGTCTCCTTACAACGTGGCTGCCTACCCTAATGCCGCGTATATTTCTATCACCTAAGCTCAGTTAAAGCCAAACAACACGTCTAACTTTGTGCTTCTTCTCAGAGAGAGAGAGAGAGAGAGAGACAGAGAGCGTGCGATAGAGAGACGGTTGTTCGGATGCCACCATATCCGATGGTGACGAAGGTGAGCGCCGGTTCAAAAGTGATGCCTTATAGTGTAATTTTTCTTCTTCCAATCTGAGTTTAGTCTTCTGAAATCGTCTTTTGGTTTTCATATCTAACCTTGTCCTGCTTCTATTTTATCTAATTGTAAGCGTTGATATGATAAGTCCATAAATTGAAGATTTCAGTTTTTTTCTCCGTTTATTATTTAGGTTTTTTCTTTCTGATGATGACTGCATTGTTGTTCTGCTTAGTCGATTGCATTATTGCTAGATACCTTTTTTTTTAATTTTAATTAACGATTGAGTGTTCTTAGTAGCTTGAATTTGGGGTTTTATAACCTCAGTAGTAACATTTGAACCTTTAAAAATTCATACTAAACTGTTGTAGACAAATAATGAGTTTCGATCTTGAATTTGTTTGCTCAGTTGAAGGATTTAAAGGTTGAACTCGCACTGCTTCGTCTCGCCAAATCGTCAGCTAAAATGTAAGTCGATTTGTTTTTACACCCACCATATTATATTTGCTTTGGAGGATTATTAATCTAATTTAACAACTTCTATGCAGTTAAGTTTTTAAATAACATAAGGCTTTTTCAGGTATTTGATTCTCTACTATTTAGCATTTTTTTTAATGTCCAACGATAAAGATTATTATATGTTTTGTATTGATCGAATGATTTGCTTATCATTTGGTTATGTTAGTGGTTTTGTGGTATCATCATGCCTCGCTTTACACAATTACATATATCAATAAAAGTTCTATTCAATGGATTTGAATACATATTTTCCAACTATTTTATCAGCATCTCCTCATTTCACAGGTCTTCCTGTGTGCATGTTTATGTTACAGGTTAGGGATTCTTATACACCGATTTGTTTGATTCAATTAATGTTGATACTTTGGTATCCTAAAATCTCATATATGGTCTCAAGAACATATGTACTAAGGTGTCAAAAGATTTAATTGATAAAAAAAATTAAAGGCTGGGAGTTTGATAGTCATGGAATATGCATACTTGGTATCCCTTGATAAAAAGACATTAACCTAAATCTTATAGTGAGAACCGAGGAGATTTTAACAAGGTGGCACCAAGTCTAGGACTAATTCATAACCATTTGTATGCTTCCACCATGGAATACCTTAGTTGTGAGTCATTTTCTGAATCGCATTTTCTATTTATGTTTTTCTTCTTCTTATCTTATGTTACTATTGAAGGTTTTTTAATTTCCATTAGAGTAGTGGTGCATGATAATACTAAAATTTCTGTTTCAGTTGGTTTTTCCAATGGATTTACATTTATTTTTATTCATATTCAGATCTGAGCTTCTTCAAACCCACCACTTCATATCATTTCTGTTCCTTCCTCTCCATCCCAACTTCAATGGTGACAAAGCTTCAAGGTAGAGCAGGAGGTACTGGTCACAATTGTTTTAGGTGGTGGCAGCGATGGTGCTTCAAATGATGGAAACAAGTGTTGATGGTGATGTGTGAGTCTCAGACAACGCCGATTTATGGGTTAGATCAGCGACGACTCTTGATGGAGGCTGGTTTAGTGGCAGAAAGAGAAGATGATGCCGCTATGGCTCTGGAGGTGGTGAAGATAAGGTTCTTTGATGAACGCGAGTTCCCATTTTGTTGGGCATTTCAGGTGATGACCCTGGGGCTCAGGCAAGGTCGAGGTAATCTACAAAAATTGATCTTCTACGACTTCAATTTTTGTTTTGATTTCCGTAATTATTCTGTTGATGATTTGGCCTTAAGACACATGATTGGCTTAGAGAACTCCTCAAAATTGGTTGCAGGTAGGCTTTCTTATCTAAAGTTTTTTACTCATGCTTTCTGCGCAAGATCTTATATTTTCTTGCCATACAGAGGGATTGCGTTGGTTCACGAGTCAAAATCATAAATTAAAGATGTTAAGAATATGTATCAGGCAATCACAAATTTATGCAGAGAACAAAATAAAGTGTTGTTATCAATTTCTTTTTTGCGATTGACGTCTATTTGCCTACGCGCCTAAACGCCAATGGCTAAAAAAAACTGGTAAGCAGCAGCACTTTTTCCATTTCCTATAATATTTTCGCCAAACAAATGGCTGTAATTCCTCTATTTATTTGCAGCTAATTACAAAAAAAAAAAACAATAAGTAGTATTTGATTTTCGTCTAGGCGCATAGGCCCGTATTCGGTTAGACGCTTAGAAGCTAAGGCATTTGATTTTCGTCTAGGCTCATAGGCGCGTATTCGCTTAGACGCTAAGGAATTTGATTCGCTTAAGCTGCTTATTCGCTTAGGTGCGTAGGTGTATAGGCGCGCAACACTTTTCCATTTTCTATAATATTAAACAACAATTACATGCTGATGCAGAATGCATTTTTTTTTGTCTTAAGGCATCAGTTCTTTAAGCGGCACTGCAGTAATAGAGTTGCGCGTTTGGGCCAGCTTGGTTTCACTTAAGCTGCGCGTTTAAGCGGCACTGTCTGGCAACAATTTGTTAGTATGTTTGGGCCTGGTTTGGCTGTGTCATGGGAATGTTTTTATGGCTAAGCTACATCAGCTAGATATCGTGGTTAATTAGAAATGCAGTTTTAGTGGCCTTCGTTTACCTTAGGAAGATTTCTTATGTTTGTGTGTCATTATCATGTTTGCTGATCTGTTTAGGTTGATGAATTTTTCAGTTGTTAGGGAGCATTTTATACTGTTTCATGTTTTATTATTGCCTGATATTGATTTTAGTTTGGTTGTATGCAGCTATGGAATTCTTGCGTCTTTTCTTATTTACCATCATTGCTAAAATGTCATGCAGAGATGTGGTCATCAAATAGGGTTACACAGACAGGTTTCAAATACTAAAACCACTGTTCGAAGCAATGCACAAAGACCATACAATGCACGTTCAGTACACCAGAAACACGGGTCCAGCAGAAAGTCTTTTGGCAGTTAATAAAGCCATAAAAAACCAACTACCAAGCACTCCGCCAGAAACCATTTACAAACCAGATAACACTCAGAAAAAGTCCGACACGACAATGACTTCGTCATCCAAAAGACAGCTACAATTTGAAGAAACAGGTAATATACATATATTATTTCTCATTAAACCAACACTAATGTTTACTAATTCACAGCTTTTGCTTACAGACACAATCAACGACACTAAGCGAATCAGGTACCCATAATGAAACTCAGAAGCAACCCCTTCAACGCCATCTTTTGCCGACTCAGAAACCACAGTTGAAAACCAGCAGCAGCCCTTAAGAAATACGAGTGCTGACTTTTTGCAGGCCGACTGTTGTCATATCAATCACCACCACTGAAGCAGTATAATACTTTTTTACTGCATATGCTAGCATTTGTATCACATGTCTACATTTTGGTGATAATGAACATTAAATGTCATGTTTTGCAATGAAATTTAGATTCCTATGTACTCGCAATCTATGCCAAACGAAGTGTTGCGTTGTCGCTGCAACGCGCGACGATAAAACTCCTAGTTTAATGTATTTGAAAATATTACAATTTTGTACACTTTCGTCCATTCAACCCTGACATCGTACACGACCATGGAACCAAACGATGGATAAATATGAGATGTATGTCATGATAGCGATCATAATGATGATGCTGACTATAAGTCTATATCTATAGTTTATTGTATGTTTTGTCTATACGTTTTATAATCCAACAGTGATTATTTTGGACATGGATAGTTAATTCGTATTATTATTAGTTGGCCGTTTGGGTTCATATTGGCTCAGCTCGTACTAGCCCGCTAAACACTCGTACACATGAATGACACAACACATTCTTTGACCCCCTTAAGGAACTCTCACAGGCAAGGGAAAACTGTGTTCTAAAGTTTTTTTTTTTTCCAGAGAAAGGGAGAGGTTTTTAGGCTAAAATTCATACTTCCAAATTGGAAAGAAATTGAGAGAAAGGAAATGACGAGAAGCAAAAAAATCGGTGGAGGGGGGATCCCTTATTTTCTCTCTTTAAATGAATCTCAAAAGCACAATTGGTGTCCATATTTGTTCATCCTTACCTAATGGTTTAATTTCTAACTTTGATACAATGTCAGGCGGGTGTCTAAAGATCCATCGATAAGTTTAAATCCAATTTATAGCTATTTAGTTTCTAACCTTTTGTAACAACAAAAAACCAAGCACATAAAGATGGATTTTCACCTTGTTTAGAAGCACAGCAAAACTAATGAGTTTGTGTGTTAGACATTGACTTGACTTAGACAATTTACAAATACGACACTCTGATTACTAGTGACAATCAAGGGGGTTTTTACATACAACTAAGTTTAAGTACTTATGATCGTTTGCATAAAGGGATGGGGAGGTAGATAATGATGTAGCCATATCATTTAGGTTGGTTGGTGTAGGTGGAGAGCAGCAACTGGGTATTGTGTGACAAGAGGTTTCCAATTAAATTCAAGAGGAAATATTATAGGGTTGTAGTTTGACTAGCAATGTTGGATGGGACATACTTCTTAGGCCATCAAAGAAGACACAAGCATGGAAGATGGAGCTAGCAGAGATGACGATGTTCAATGGATGTGTGGGCTCAAAAGGGTAGACCAAATAATAGATGAGGTTTTAGGAAAAACAATTATGAGTAACTAGTATATCAGATAAGACAAAGGAGGAGTCACTGAGATGATTTGGGCATGTGAAGAGAAGACAACCGACATCAGCAGTTAGAGTAGTTGAACCCATACTATGGACATAAGCTGGAGTAAAGCCATGCCCAGAATGACTTGGAATAAACATAGTAAGTAGGTTTTGCTATAGTTACACTTCTTTAAGGACATAATATGGGATATGGGTTGTGGAGGCGTAGAATTGAGGTTAAGGAATTTTAGAAGAGATTACGTCTGTGTCTTAGCTTTGTTGTAGGGGCTTAAATTTCCTAAACTTCAGGTGAACTTTGTATGCGATTGTCTTTCTGCTTCTATGTCTATGTGTGGTGTTATGACTTAATGTACCTGTTTCTATTTTACTATTTGGCATCTCTCTTTTTCTATGTTTTTAGGTATACTAGTTTGTTTGGTGTCGGAGGTCATTTTGATGACAAACTCTCTATCCTAGTGATAGAGTAAGGTTTGCTTATATCATGTTTTCTCTGACCCTACTAATAAGTTTGCTATTTGTGAGATTTACTGAATATGATTATTATGCTTGTTATTATATATTTATTTGTGTGGAATCATGTTATCGGCATATAATAAAATTAGTTTATGAATGTTTTCATCTACTTCAACCCAATTAACAAATAGGACAAAACAGTAATTTCTTCTTTTTTAACGGCGAGAGTGTTATTAAAATAAAACTAGCCAGAACCTAGCCATGGGTAGAAGCAAGGGGAATTGGATTATAATAACCTAAACTATTCGAGAAAACCATCAGAAAAACCAAACCAAAAGAGACCTCATGATACAGGAATAAAGTTAAAATTACATCGTTTAGTACCCCTTTACCGTAATATAAAAGCATTATTTAGCCCTTAGGAATCAAGAAAACAAAACAAAACCAAACCAAACCAAACCAAAAGAAAATAAAATAAAAAAAAGTCAAACTAAAAGTGACGCGAGAGTGGAAACATGACCTCATTGCATGTATAAATACAGGTAACTGTATAAAAATAGCGATGGTGGTTTTACTTTATTTCTTTTTATTACATATTGATGAAAAATACTATATTATTATTCTATTGATGAAAGATAAGATAAGGCATAGTAGAACAAGTTCACACCTCATCAAAGTTACTACAATAGTTGTAGAAATATTAAAAGATTTCTTTATACCTAACCATAACTTATATGAATTAGACACATATTTTAGTGACCTATTAAACATGTCATATAGGAGTTAACTTGTAAGAAAGTAAAGTTTAATTGTGATGATTAAAATTTAAAAGTGAAGTTTTAAAATGGATATATAGAAAATCGAAACCAAATTTAAATTAAACATAATCATTTCCTTACAATATAGTGAAAATTAGATTTTTCTTGATTACAATTTTCTTGAGACCTCCAGCCTCTTTAATCATTACTTGCTCTTGTAAAATTTTTAAACATAAAGCTTAAAGAACGCCAATGACGCAGTGGTGGAGTGTCTGGGAAAAAATTTAGTGTTCCTTGTGACCCAGCTTCGATTTTCACTCTCCCTATTATTTTATGTGGCATCAAGGTGAAGAGCGAATACGAATGGCGCCTGTTCGACTCAGATGGGAGGCGAGGTTTTACCGATTATTCCACTGTCGTGCCTTCGGACGAGTGGAGGTCGGATTTCCGTGCATCTGGAAGAGTCACGGACTGATAGTGGTCGAATAGTCGACCTTGAACACAGCACCCGGTGTCACGATAGTTTGGCACGTCGTTGCTTATCGTTAAAAAAAAATAAAGCTCAAAGACCCATAGAATATAAATTCAAATCAAAACAAATTTAAACATTTTAACCATCAAATAACACGATAATATCTTTATTCAAACATTAAAGGATCGACATAAATTAAACCAAGTAACTCAAACATATATCACAAATCAATAAATACACATACTCAACTTAAACAATTTATACAATAAAAAATCTATCAAAACATATTTAATACTCTAAAAGTATTATCAACAATATTTAATTAGCTGTAACCATTAACTAACCATTAATCTACAAACTCCTCAATCTTGACTCCTTTAACAAAAATAGAACCCAAATCAAAATTATTTACGACATAATTCAATGCTTTATAATTAACAAAACTAAAGTGACAATAATTGTTAAACATTCAATTGCATGGTTATATGTTAAGACCATGAGTAATGGTTAATGCCCTTTAAAGGGTATTTTTTGCCACATTATTATCATAATGCCCATTTAAAGAATGTGTAATGGTTAACCTCTTTTTTGATGCTCTTTTAGTAATTATTTTTCTTATTTTTCTCCTCTTTGGGCATTATACTAGAAATGCCCCATCCTTCTTCATGCCCTTATAATGCCTAAGGGGATGGTGTTAAGGGCATTATTAAGCTCATTCATGCCCACATAATGCCCATTACACATGGTCTCATATATAATGAAAACGATTTTGCTACATGTTTATTTAAAACTACACCACTAATCTTAAATTATTTATAAATGTAAGATGTTTGATCCCTAAGACCATACGTAATGAGGCTTGAAATGGGCATAAATGGTGTGAAAATGCCCCATACACCACCCTCTAGGCCTAAGCAGCGTGAAATAGGGGAGGTATGATATACAAAACACCCCTCCACCCCTCTCTCTCAACTTATCTCCCTTAGTTCTCTCTTTAATTTATTAATTAGATAAACATTGGATGGATGTGAACAAATTACACTATTTTTTAGTAAAAAATAACTTCGCTAATGTGACATCCATATAGTGAAAACGCCCTTAGGAGGCGTGAACCACTAATGATGATCTAACCATTGATAAGGTTATCCTGAAACCAATAACATAGTTTTCAATAGACATGGAGAAAGTTTCAAATAAAAAGGATTCTTATAGAAATGGTAGAGTTTTGGGCTCTTGATCTAAGCAATTAATGGACGAGATTGAGATTTGAGAGATTAAATGGGGGACAAAATTTATGCATGAATATTTGAAAGAAGAAGTAAAGAAATATAAATTACGCATAGCTCTACAATTGTTGATTTTTTTTTCAAGTTCCATAACCATTTTTTAAATGTCCATAACTTTTTGATATTACATTATTAAAAAAACGCAATAAAAACAACCATTTTATCATCTTTAATTTCCATACCTTATTTTTATAGTTAATAATATTTTTTTTCGCTGGGTTTATAATGTGCATAATTATCAGGTATAACGTGCGTAATTATCAGGTATTACATGCGTCATGCTGTGTAACATGCGAAATTATGGAATATAACGTGCATAATTATTTGAATACGTGATAACATGCCTAATTAACGTGGCGGACATAATACCCTTTTGGTTAATGCCACATGTCATGCTCTGAGCCTTTCGTAGACTTTATATGTTAAGAAGCCTTTGTATATTAACTTTTCCCATAGAGAAAACTTTCTTTAAAAATGATTATTAACATAAAAAGTTTAGAAAGGATTTTGGACCTTTGATCTAAGGAATCAATGGATAAGATTGAAAGAGGGAAATATGCGTCAGAGCTTTTGAAAGAAGAAGCGGGGAAGGTATAACCTATAGTTGTTGCCTTTTTTCAAATTCCACCTTCATTTTCTAAACGTCCATAACTTTTTCATACTACATTATTTAAAAAAATGCACCATAAAACAAGTTTTTTTATCATATTTTGTTTGCATATCTTATTGCTATAGTTTTTTTTTTTATTTTATTTTTTTAATAAAAACAACCTTTTTTTGCTGAGTTGATAACTTGCTTGATTATTTAAGTATAGTGATGAACAAAACTACCCTTTTGAGCTAGTGACACATGTAGTACTCTTAACCCTTCCTACACTTTTTACAATAACCTCAACACATGTATCAAATTCGTAACTAGATCATATCAAATACACTAACCCTATGTATTAATATCTAATCACACTCACAATATCTTATCACCTATACATCTCGTGAAAACCGTGGCCGATAAATTCATGAAATTCCCGCGAGACAATCAACAACAACAAGAACTGTGTTCAAAAACATTTCTTTGCATATTCAACTGCTCACACAATCAACAACACCAACAAGATTAATAATAATAAATAATAATAATAATCTCTCATATGCTCTGTTTCTTTCTTACCATCCTTTCTAGGGTTCCCAATCTCTAATCATTCCAATCAACAATTCTTTTTGACTGTTCAGGTTACTCTCTCACCTTCTCTTTGATTGATTATTAATATTACTTCAATTTAATGTTCTGGGTGTTACCAATTTGTGTTTTTTAGTTGAATTTTGTTGAATTTACTGTGCATTTGGTTGTTATGTGTGTTTAGTTTGTTAAAGATTGTGTTTGATGTGATGGGTATTGAAAAAGTTATGTTTTTTTTAGCTTTAGCGATGATGGGATTGAAGAAAGTATGGAACTTGATTTGAATTTGATTTAAAAGATTTTATTAATTGTGTTTTTATGTTTTGGGGGTATTAATGGATTTTTTTTTAATTTTTTATAAAAGATTTTAAATTTTCATTAAAAACCAACAGGATTTTTTTTATGATGGATTGTCCAGAATTAGTAGCTACAGATTGGATTTCTTTAAAAAAAAATTAATAATTAATAATTAATAATATTTTTACTGCATTTACTAGAATTGTTTTAGATGAAGTAGTTTTATAGGCTGTGGATTTGGTTGTTGAGGATAATTAGTATGTTTGCTTCATGTTGAGCAGTGTGTATTTGTTTTGATACTTGATCAAAGATGAATCATGTATATGGCTGAATCAGTTAAAAGATGTCTTAAGTGTTTGAATTTCTGCGTCGTATATATTTTTTCTATGTTTTGTATTGAATGCTAATGGTTTTTTTATTGTAGCAGAGTAACTGAAATTGTGTACTGTACGTCTGAATCGGCATTGTATCGATAGTTTGTTTGATCGATAATTCGGATTTAATGTTCTTGGAAGTTGGAACACGGAGAAAGGACAAAATTGGCCCCTTTTTTTCACTTTCCGTTCTAGTTGAGTGTTGATTACTAGAAAGGGTTAGGTTGACGAAACAGATGGATTTTGCAAAGCGTTGGTGTAAAAAGTTGAAGCCCAAAGAGAAACCTAAACCTTCACCGAAAAAGGAAGTTAGGAGTAACGGAAAGGAAGGATTAAGAGTATCAAGTGACGAAGCACCTTCAAATGCTACAAAGCAGAAGGTTGAAGCTGCCAAACAGTATATAGAAAATCACTACAAGGAGCAAATGAAGAATCTTAACGAGCGAAGGGAACGGTATGAACTTTATGCATCAGTTATTTTGTTTGAGTTTTAACTAATGAAATCCACCCGTTATCAGGCCTACTTACATCAAATAAGTTGATCGCGATCATCGTGCATTATACTATATCATAGCCACAATATTTATATGTGCTATAAAGGGAAAATATTGAGGTCATTTATAACGGCATTTTTGTAACTCTCAGTGTGTAGTTGATCTGTATAAGCAAATGATAAATGACTGGTACAATTAGAACTTTAGATGAATGTGATTAAGATATCATTTGTACTACACGGTTGACTAATATTTTGCAGGAATATTTTATGTGCATCCGTTAAAGACTACAATACTAAAAATGATAACAGAAATCCGTTCTTGATGTAGGCGTAATGTTCTTGAGAAGAAATTGGCTGATTCAGAGGTAACTGAAGAAGAGCAAAACAATTTACTTAAACATCTTGAGAAAAAAGAGACGGAATATATGCGTATTCAGAGGCATAAAATGGGTGCTGATGATTTTGAACCATTAACAATGATAGGAAAGGGTGCATTTGGTGAGGTATATAATTTTCTTTTTTAATAACCATACAACAGTCGAATTCACCAACGCTTTTTGACCTTCCTTGACCATTGACGTTTAATCTATTCCAGGTCAGAATATGCAGGGAGAAGACAACTGGTAACGTGTATGCAATGAAAAAACTTAAAAAATCTGAAATGCTTCGTAGAGGCCAGGTAGAAGTTTACTTTTATGAGTTTATCAAACCGTGTGCTTTAAGTTGTTTTTTATTGGAGTTTTTTCTTTTTCTTTTTAGGTTGAACATGTGAAAGCAGAAAGAAACCTGCTTGCAGAAGTTGATAGCAATTGCATCGTTAAACTTTATTGTTCATTCCAAGATGAAGAATATCTTTACCTCGTAATGGAATATCTTCCTGGTGGAGATATGATGACTTTATTGATGCGAAAGGATACGTTGACGGAAGATGAGGCTAGGTTTTATGTTGGGGAAACTGTTTTGGCAATCGAATCAATACACAAACATAATTACATCCATAGGTTGATACCAAAAGAAAAATTGTTACTTCACTAAATACAAACATGGGACGGTTTTTAATCTCATGTATAATCTTTTTCCAATGTATGCAGGGATATTAAACCGGACAACTTGCTGCTTGATAAATTTGGGCACATGAAATTGTCAGATTTTGGATTATGTAAACCATTAGACTGCACTAATCTTCAAGAAAAAGATTTTACTGCTGCAAATAACTTAAGTGGGGCCCTTCAAAGTGACGGGCGCCCTGCTATACCAAAACGCACTCAACAGGAGCAACTGCTGCATTGGCAGCGAAACAGGAGGATGCTTGTAAGTTATTTTATTTATTTCATTTTTCCAAAGGCACTGCTATTGAACATTTTATTAATCTTAGGTGTTGTAATCATGTAGGCTTATTCTACCGTCGGCACACCTGATTATATTGCTCCCGAAGTGTTGCTGAAGAAAGGATATGGCATGGAGTGTGATTGGTTTGTATTTTTGGTTTAAAAGACGCACATTTTGCTATACTTATATTATTATTGATTGGGTTTTATTTTCCTGCTTGTAGGTGGTCTCTTGGGGCTATCATGTATGAAATGCTTGTGGGTTACCCGCCTTTTTATTCAGATGAACCAATGTCTACTTGTAGAAAGGTCAAATCGTTCACTTTAGCATGTTACGCAATTGTTTTTTTGTATCATACTGCACTATCATTATTTTATAATATTTATAAATACTATCTTGCTGATACAGATAGTGAATTGGAGAACTCATTTAAAATTTCCCGAAGAGGCAAAATTGTCGCCAGAGGCAAAAGATTTAATCTGTAAACTTCTTTGCAACGTTGAAAAAAGGCTTGGAACCAAAGGCGCTCATGAAATAAAGGTGAGGTGTGGTTTAACTTTGCTTTTAATAGCTACAAATAGAGAGATTAAGGTGGTTTTTTTTTTTTTTTTTTTTGCCATTTACAGGCACACTCGTGGTTTAAGGGTATAGAGTGGGAAAAATTGTATCAAAAGGAAGCTGCATTTATTCCAGAAGTTAATGGCGAGCTAGATACCCAAAATTTTGAGAAGTTTGAAGAGGTGGGCTCTTTAGTTAATTTTATTTTCCTTTCCTTTTTTATTTGCTTACTCTTTTGTTGTCCGTGTAATACTACTATTGCAGGGTGAAAACCACATTCCTTCCTCAACAAAATCAGGCCCTTGGAGAAAGGTTAGTAACAATCTTGGTTTACTGATTGCAATCTCAACGATTAATATGTTCTGTAGATTATGCTATACTTGGGAGCTATTTAAACCTAGCTAATGGTTCTTATCCGCTTACCCTAGTTTTGCAATATATTAAGTTCCACATAAATAGTAAGCTATCAATGTTCTCTTTACACGCATATTTGTGTCATTATCGGATATGGTTTTTTTTTTGGGTGTAACATTTTGGGCAATAAGGTCTATCCGTTTGTTCCCAGAGTAGGCTGGTAAAACTAGGTAATAACACATTGATGTGTATTATTTCAACAAAATGAAAAAAAGCAAAGAGAAGAAAAAAAAGGAAATAGTTTCATACAAATGTAGAAAATAAAATTAGCATAACTGTTAGCTAAGGACCATTACTAACAAAATACCACAATGAACTGAGTGCAACATCGTCGTTTAGAGATTTGTTTGAATCATTTGAGCACTACATTGAGTCTTCTTTTTAATTTTATACACAATTTTATGTGTTCTTATCATAATAAATTGGCACAACGTTTATGTACAAACAAATATAGATAAATGTCAAAAATGGGGACTTAAATCCTTTAACCCATGCTAGTCATTCACACAATTTTGAGGTGACTAGATGGGTGAGTTGGAAGTAAAAGAGATTGAATGGTTGTAATTGTTTTCTGTATATCATTGATGAATGAAAACACCCTTTATAAAGGGATTGATACAACCGTAGGGATATACATAAATACAAAGATAAGATTATCTCTAAATAACAAACAATTATCTATTCCTAATTTTGAATTACAATCGGACGGGGTCTGCGGGAATAGGTGAATGTGAACGGGGCAGTAGCCGGGTGGGTCGTATGTGTTGGTGGGCCGGAATTGGGTGTGTGGGCCGGTTGGGTAGTTCGGGCCGGTTGGGCTAGGTTGGGCGGTTGATGGAAAGTGAAGCCAGGTGGGGTAGAGTCATCCAAAAATTCATAGGATGAGGGTGAGTGAGGGATAGTGTAGGGAAACACATGCTCATCAAACGTCACGTGACGCGAAATGTGGACCTTGCCTGTTGTAGGGTCAAAGCAACGGTAGCCACGAAAATCGGGTGGATACCCGAGAAAAATACAGCGCACGGACCTATGGTGTAGTTTATGGGGCTGTGTGGCTGAGGTGTTAGGGTAACAGGCACAGCCGAACACTCGTAAGTGTTCGTAATCGGGGTGACGAAGGTATAAGGCAAAGGTAGGTGTATAGAAATTAAGCCTTTTGGTGGGTAGGATGTTGTGAAGGTAAGTGGCAGTGTGTAAAGCCTCAACCCAAAACGAAGGAGGGAGGTTCGCATGAATTAAAAGAGCCCGAACAATATCATTTAGGCGACGTATCATGCGTTCTGCCCTACCGTTTTGGGATGATGTTTGGGGGCATGAGAAACGGAAAAGTAAACCGTTTTGATGAGCAAAATTTTTAAATGCTAAATTGTCAAATTCACCCCCTAAGTCACATTGAAATGTTTTTATTTTACGGTTAAATTGGGTGAGGATTAATTGATGGAATTTGGCGAATGTGGTAAAGGTTTCGGACTTATATTTTAGGGGGTAAACCCACACGAAGTGTGAGAAGTTATCAATTAGCACCATGTAGTACTTATATCCTGTTTTACTCGTGATTGGCGAAGTCCATAAATCGCAATGAATAATATCAAAAGGAGCAAAAGTAAACGTATTAGATAAATGAAAAGGCAATCTTTTACTATTGGAAAGTTGACAAGAATTGCAAAGATGACTTTTGTCCTTATTACATTGAAAATTAAAATTACGATTTAAAATATCTAGAACTTGCGCCCCGGGATGGCCTAGACGATCATGCCATGGTAAGTGGTGAGAAGTAATGAAAGTGGCTTGAGGCGGCAGTTGAGGAGGCGTGAACGTATAGAGAGTCCCGGTGCTATTATGGCGAGAAAGTGTCTTCCTAGTTTTGAGGTCCTTCAAAGAAAAACCAAACGGGTCAAATTCGACAGACACTAAATTATCACGAGTAAAACGTCTAACGGAAATAAGATTTTTAATTATTTGGGGGCTGTAAAGGATATTTGGGAGAATATAGGTGCGGTTTGGTAAGGGGTGAAAGCCCGTACCTGATCCTTTAATTGGTAAAGACATGCCGTTACCTACCAAAATATTACGACAAACAGGAAAAGAATCAGGGATGTGGATTTTACCTTTTTCGTTGGTGACGTGGGTTTCGGCGCCTGTGTCCATAACATCCGAAGTCCAGCCCGTGTTTGGAGAGTTAACCTGTAGATTAGTCATAGCAGCAGCTAGATCAGTTGGACACATGGGGTTGTACATGGGCTGTGGAGATCCAGAAGGGTATGGGCTGAAGTGGGCCGAAGGAAAAGCTGAAAAATGGGCCTGAGCATCAGTTGGTGGAGTCGGCTGTTTTGTAGACCATTGTGGTTGAGTAGGATAAGGGCAGGGTGGGGTTGTCCACCAAGCCCAGGGCGGGAAAGAAGGCACTGAACCCTGGTACGAACTCCACGACGGCTGCTGTGAGCGGCCCCTGCCACGTCCCCTTCTGTGATTCGATCCACCACGGCCCCGATTGCCTCTACGATTTGCTGAAGAAGAAGAGAACTCCTGTGATTGCTGAGTAATCGCTGCTGATGAACCAGAAGCCGGCGGCGGCGCCGGTGAAGTGGCAGCCAAAACAGTGTTCGATTGACCTTTTTGGGCTTCAATTCTGATAACTTCATCGTTTAACATTGTTATGGCCTGATCCCAATCAACACCCTGCTGATTAATCAAGGAAGCAGTGGTGTTGTATTCGGCCGGAAGACCACGAACAAGCTGAAGTACGAGTCTTGATTCAGAGACGGGCTGGTCCACGTCGGCCAATTGGTTGGCTAGATCGGACAGTTGTTCGCAATAATCATCAACCGAGGAGCAAGCTGTCAAAGTGAGGTTACAAAACCTTGTCTCGAGCGCCGCAGCGCGAGCCTTTTTATTACTCAAGAATTTCTTCTCGAGTTTTAACCAAGCCTCCCGGGCGACTGTGGTGTCCATAAGGCGCTTCAGATTATCATCTGACACGGTACTGTAGATCCACTGCAAGACCAAGGCGTCAAGTTCTTTCCATTGGTCGTATTCCGGGGAGTTAGCGGCTGGAGGGGCTGAATCGTCTATGTGGTTTTCGACCTTGTATGCGACCGCGTGAAGGCGAAAAAGTTTAACCCATTGCGAATACGTAACCTTAGTTCCGTCCAAGGTCCGGATTTTCGATTGAATATTCGACACCGAGTAGGCTGGGTGTAGGGGGACGGGTTTGATGGACGATTCAGCAGCAGCATCATCTTTGGTCATGATGGCAGAAACCGAACGAATCCGGTGAGTATTGAAACGAAAAAAAAAAGGGAAGGAGGTTAAGGGTCGATTATGGCTGTGATACCATAAAAGAGATTGAATGGTTGTAATTGTTTTCTGTATATCATTGATGAATGAAAACACCCTTTATAAAGGGATTGATACAACCGTAGGGATATACATAAATACAAAGATAAGATTATCTCTAAATAACAAACAATTATCTATTCCTAATTTTGAATTACAATCGGCTGGCTAAGAGGAAGGTGTCTTATAAAAAAAATATATGACTTGTTAATTATTAATTATGATTAAAAAACAATGTTATTGCATTGTCAATCTAAATCTTTAAATGAAGCCATCATTGGAGGTTGTATGCATACCATGCAATTAGAATAGACTTTAGGTAACTTTCAACCCATTTGATTTGTTCCCTTTTTTAGCTAAATTTGTTGATTTGACCTGTTTTGAGTGCTTTACCCAAATCGACCAATTGATAAGTTAAAGGAATTACCATATCAACTAAACTTATTATTTATTACTAAAACACAACAGCGAGAATATTAAATAATTTTTTAAAATTATTTAGAATTATTTCAGAGCCAATCCCATCATGCAGTTTTGCATCATAAGAGGCAGAACCTAAATAAGAACCATACATTTTGCATACACCAAATTATTAAATTAATATTTAAACACTTGTTCCGACGGAAATTTCCCTAGAATTAGGAACTTTATTATTGTTCAAGTTCCTGTCTTTTTCTGTTTGTGGTTAAAAATAGTTTTAAATTACTAAAGGAACTACTCTTGACTAACATGCAAGAAAGTTTTGCGCTCGGGACACTACTAAATGTACTCTTGATAAGTGTTTTTACTTTTTAGAGAGAAAATAAAAAGTCACCATAATGAGTAGGTTTGTAGTTAATGACTTCCTAAAACTCATCATTTCGCAAGGAGAAGTCACCATTCTTGGGTAGCGAGTTTATGAAACTTCACCGTTGACCTTTTAATAGTTTTATAGTAGCACAGATATTTTTGTGGTCTGCATGAAACGGTTAATAGGAACCTAATATGGCATTTTTTAGATCAATATTCTCCATGTATGATGTATCAGATTAGACCAGGTGTTCATCTTTCTTCATCACTAAGGTTGTGTTGGCTTTCATTCTTTCGCTCGCATTGTATATCTGAAGTTTATGAGGACACATTAAGACCTACCATATACAATTTAGAATCAGAAAGTTTAAATGATATAATACTAATAAGTAACACCTTTAAAGTTGGTAATTCGTGTCCATATCGCAAGTGTTTTGTTGGTTTTATTATCGATAATAAAGCGTTTTTAGCTTTGTTTGGTGTATTGCGTATGCAGAATGACATGTACCTACGTCCAGCCATAGCTGTAAACATCTTCTGGTCAGTGTAGCAAATAAGGATAACTTTATTAGTCAACTGTCAATCAACCTTTTTCTGAATCACGATCAAACGGGTTTTCATTGTATCGTTGACTTGATGCGTATTATATGGTTCTATAGATTTTACGCATGACTAGTTGACTACCTACCTTATTTTTGTTGCACATTGTGTATTCTCTTGAACTGTATTATAGCTTATTTCATTAGTATTATGATATATCTTTCTTTTGTGTTCTAATTGTACATATATTCCACTTCTTTTTGGCAAGTGCAGATGCTCTCCTCTAAAGATGTCAACTTTATGGGGTACACATATAAAAACTTCGAAATTGTAAACGAGCATGAAGTGCCAGGAATCGGTACCAGCTCTCTCCTTGTACACATGTTTATTTGTTTCTCTTTTTTTGATCCTAATAAGGCAATAGAATAGTTTATGAACGCAAATCCATAATAATTCCTTATTAATGAATATAACTTCTATCGTTTTTGAGCATTCTTGGTTAAGGTGACTTGTAAGATGGCATCGTCATGGTCTTAATTAATTGTTTTTCGAAATTTAATTTTCAGCTGAGTTGAAGAAGAGTACAAAACCTAAAAGGCCAACAGTGAAGTCACTTTTCAGTAAGATCTCTCTCTCTCTCTTTCCCTTCCACCCCATCTTGCTCTTTCTTCCTTTTTAATCATATAGGCTAATTTATTTGTGATTGTCCTTTTGACCCGTAAAGATTAAGCATATAAGAAGAATTGATCCATTAGTAAGTTAAACGTGTTAAAATTGATTCTATGTACTTATTTGCTTGATTTTTGTGTGTTATCTTGCAGAAGAAGAAACAGATTTGGATTCCTCTCAACAAACTCGAGGAAGCTTTCTCAACCTCCTACCCCGCCAACTAGAAGTCTCGAAGGAAAATGAGTCCACATGAACCATTATCGATCTGTTCATAAACAGTCACATAGGCATAGTTATAAATTAATCAAAATCAAAAGCAATATGTTCCTTACAACCGAACAGCTTTTCATTACCTGTGGGTAAATACAGAATGAAAATTGGTTTACAGTTTGTTCAATTTGCTGACGGAAATGATTTGTTTGAAATTATGGATGACCGATTGGTGAGCTTTGGTTTTCTTTTATTTTTTGGGTTTCCGGTATCCTGTATATTGGTTTCCTGGTTGTGTAAATCTGTTTTAGTTTTACTTACAGAAATCTGTGTGCAACTTATGCGGTTGTAATATTAAGTTGCTGCTTGAGTCGTTTTTACAAACAAAATACAACCTATACACACAATAGACAATCCGCGTTCTGACCCATTACAAACAAAATACAACCTATTACCAACAAAATACAATCCGAGTCAACATTATCTTCCAATCAAATCTAAGGTTTTGCTCCCAAATCAGTAGTAGAAAGTGTAAAATGCTTCCCATCATAATTGAGCCTGCAACATTAAATCAGCCAGGGATATAATCATGTCAGTTCCCTCATACACCAAGTTGTCAAATAAAATAAGAAAGCTAAAAAATTCTATCAAAACAAAGGTATTAGTCTGCAGATAAACAATATAGTAATTAAATGCTTCATGATTTCTACATATTTCAATCAAATATAAGGTTTTTCTACCTGTTGTGAATGTTGGCAAAACTCTAGTAGAAAGTGTAAATTTGCTTCCCATCACAAATGGATCTGCATCTTCAAATCTGCCATGGATATCATCATGGTCAGTTTCCTCATATATCAACTTGCAAATTCTATAATATACCTACAAGATCATATTCCATCTTTTATGCCACTTTTAATTTTGAATTTATCAAACCACAGACCAATATGGAATAAATATTAAATGCAAGTCTTATTGGAATAACAAAACTAGATTCCAAATAGCATTGATTAGCAGCAAGTCATGATTAAAATCAAATACTTAAACATTGTTTTAAATATAGTTTTGTTAGTTACATATAAACAGATGCATGATAAAAGTCAACATGTTTAAAGGAAACTTACTTCACTAAACCCATCTGAGTTTAAATATGTTGAAAGTAAGTGTTATTTCTCATACATGTAATATTAACTGGCAATTATCATACGACTACAGACATTAATTTCCATATTAACACGAACAATTTAATTACCAATTTTCAAAAAAAAAAGGAAAAGAAAAAGAAAACAATCAACAATATATTTGAGTTGAAATTGTATTTAAAAGCGTTTGTTTGAAAAAGAACTAAAATAAATAAGTTAAAGGTAAGGAGAGAGACCTTGATATTCAGTCCACGTATGACGGACTGAGACAGGGGATATGTGAAATTAGGGGCCAGTAACTCCCGTTTTTACTGCAGCTTTCTTCCAGATCTGGGCAGCCACGCAAGATATTTAAACTCAAGAGTGAAGGGAACAACAGTTCTGGTAGATCCTTCATCTTAGGGCAATAGCCAAAAGTGAGATGTTGGAGGGAGGAGAGGTGTTGAGGATCCAAAGACACTTTCGTCAAATTAGGGCAATCCCAAAAATAGAGACGTTGGAGGGAGGTGAGGTGTTGGAGTCCCATTGATACTAGTGTTTCCAATTTCTTGAATTTATTTATTTGAAGAAAAGTAAGAGATGAAGGAAGAATATCACAAATTTGACTCCAACTATCAACTCCATCTTCACCACCACACCATAACTCAAGGTACTCAAGAGAGGTTGGAAACTTCTTCTGTGGGCCCCACTCTGAGAAGGGCTTCTTCAACGTCCCTAGTGTTAAAGAACGCAAATTGGGAGGCCAAACCCAACCAGGTAATGAAGCATCCATACTTTTACACATTCTTATTTCTAATACCTCCAATGATGTTAATTTGTCACCAACAAAGGAGGAACCATCCAATTTGGGACACTTGGCTATTTCCAGTTCCTTTAAACATGTTAAATTGTCAGGAAATGTCTCCACACTTTCACAATCTTCTATTCTCAATTTAGTGAGATGAACACAGCAATTCAGTTCAATTATTGATTTCAGATTTGGCCAACCAAATATCTCTACATTTTCAAGCATCCGAAAGCTGCTTCTGCTGTTGTTCATTTCTTGTCCTCTTAACTCCCTTTCCAATAGTTTACTACAGTTACCGATATCAAATGACCTGAGCTTCTCCTGTCCTCCTTTTGGAAATGAGACAACTGTCATTGAACTACATTCCCATACAGTCAACTCCTCAATGCCATCTGGACAACTGCAACCCTCCATATTCTTACAATCCCTTATATCCAACGTCCTAAGAGATGGTAGGATGTTGCTCCTACAATTATCCTCCTCCTCCTCTTTCTCTCCTATACTCACCAACTTATGACAATATCTCACTTTTAATTTCCTCAGCTTCACAAGAGTCTTACTTGCAACTGCATCTGATTGCACCACATATCTTATTTCCTTACAACTTATGATGCTTAATTCTTCAACTGCCCCAAGATACTCTATAACACCTCTCCACACCACATCATTCAGCCCTGAAATAGATGATATATTCAACTTTGTGACTGCTGAAGCTACTTCAACCAGCCTTCTCAACACACCACTGTCACATTTACTTATTCTTAGATCATTCAATGAAGTTAGAGCTTCAAGTGTGACTTCAACCAAATTAGGACACCGACCTATTTGAAGTTGTTTCAGGCTTGGAAACACAACCCCACTATTCATTGACCATTTCTTCCACCCTCTCATATTTTCAAAACTCAAAATTTCAAGTGAAGGAAATGCACGACTAGTCCCAAATAACTGAAAATCCACAACCTCCACCCCATGTAAGCCTTCAATAAACAACTCCTTAAGTGACGGTAGTTGCGCAAGCGGCGGTAGAGATGTACATCTAGTGCAGTCACTTAATGACACATGCTTCAAATTAAGAAACGGGGGATCCCCAACCCACTTTGGAAATTCTAATCCTCCGTAGGACCTAATTTCGAGTTTTATTAACTTATCATGACAAGGCTTCAACTCATTTAGGACCACTTTTTCAAGCAATTCGTTTCGTGAATCATTGAACTCATCACTCCATACAAGCTCTAATTCACTAATCCTCTTTTGTGAAAAGTTCGCCTCCTTTGCATAAATTGCATTTCGCACTTTTTCCAATCCCTTAATGGAAATTTTCCCATGTAGATTCTTAAAGTCTTTGAGTTTGGCTATTTCAAATCCGTTTTCACTTTCGATAACGATTTTTGAGGTAGTAATTTGTAGGATTTTCAAGTCGCCAATCCCTAACAACATCCGGAACATAAGCGAGGTCTTCCTAACGTCAAGATGCCGTAGTTTTGTAAGCTTTAGAAAGTTGTTGGGCAACTCAGTCAATTTGGCACAACCAAATATGATTAATGTATGTAAGTTACAGAGATTGCAAACTGTTTCTGGCAAATGAGTTATACTAGTTCGAGATAGATTAAGATATCTCAAGTGCCTTAAAGTACCAATGGAGTCTGGTACCTCACTTATTTTAAATCCACTTAAACTTAGAACCCTTAACAATGGTAATTGAGGAAGCAAATCAGTGAGAATCTTATTGGATAAGTAGAAATGGCCCCGACTTTCTACCTCCCCAACAGATGTTGCCAAGAATGTCCTCAAGCTTTTGGCTCTTTCAAATGCTTCAAACTTCTTGTAACCTACGTATTCCTCACGAACAAATGACATATGGCGGTACCTGTCTAGCTTCACCTTCCCAATATTCTTCTCCGACTCATTGTCTAACCTTATAAAAAACTCAGCAGCCACAAATGTTGCCAAGTCATTCATGAGGTCATGCATTACAAACAATGATTCACTATTAGGCGCCTGTTGAAAAAATGATCTTGACAACAACTCGTCAAAGAATTCGTGACCCAAGCGTTGGAGTTCTTCTTCTGTTGAATCGACTTGAGTTGGCTGGTGTAAGAACCCTTCGGCTATCCATAGCAAAACCAGTTCCTCCTTGTCAAACAAGAAGTCCTTGGGAAACAAGGAGCAATATGCAAACAACTTTTTCAAAGTTGCAGAAAGATCATCGTAGCTTAGTCTTAGGGCTGGGAGAATTCCACCCTCATCTTTTCTCCATATGTCATTGTTTGACACTTTTTTCCAGTGCTCTTCGTCATCACGTTTTGTTCTCAACAATCTACCAAGTGCTACCAACGCTAAAGGTAACCCACCACACTTTTTCACAATATCATCAGCATATGGTTTCAATGACTCGTATTGTGAATCAAAGTTATTTACTCCCAATGCATGTCGAGCAACTAAAGACAGAGCATCATCATCTGAGAGCTTTAGCAACTGCTTGTTTAAAAGGTTGCCAACCAACTGATTGACTAATTGAAGCTTTCGTGTTGTTATGAGGATTTTACTTCCAGGAGCACATGTATACAACGGCCTGACCAGGGTTTCCCAATCCGTGTAACTTTCACTCCAAATATCATCTAGTACGAATAGAAATTTTTTACCCGTTACTTGATCTCTAATATCTTCTTGAAGCTTATTAAAATCTTCATGTTCCTTCCTCAGCTTACCCCCTGTAGCTTCAAATATCTTTTTGCTTATACCAGGGATATCAAAGTCATCCGAAACACAAACCCACAACTTGAGCTCAAAGTGATCCTTGACTAGCTTTTCGTTGTACAAAAGACTAGCTAGAGTAGTTTTCCCAATCCCACCCATACCAACTATGGGAAGGATGCTATAGTTTTTATCACGTGGTTCACCCGCTGGTAACAATAACTCTTGGACCAATACATCTTTCTCAGCTTGGCGTCCAGCAATATCAGATGGGTCAACAACAGAGGTTTGTAATCTTCTATTATTATTATTTTCTGGCCTAGTTCCCTCTTCCACTTTCAAACCAAGATTATCTAAACCAAGGTCAGTTTTCTGCTTAACTAGATCTTGTAATTGGTTAGAAATATCATCTAACTCATCAATCAGTGTAGCAGTCCGTGAGAAATTAGTGCAACAAGGTGGAAGTAGCTTTCTTACCTTGCTGGTGATGCCTTCTGACTCTGGGGCGAACTCAGGATGCATGGCTTCGGTAAGCCAACCATCGAGGACGTCATCGATGTCATAAGCCAGATGCTGGAGATCATTGAGCCGTTGTTTCACAGATGGATCGGTTATCTCCATCTGAGAAGCATGAGTAAGGTAAAGTTGGATTGAGATTAATGATTTCTGCCATTTCTTGATCTCAGCATCAATTCCCCTGTGCCGAGCAATGGTTTTCAAAGCTGCATCAGTCAGCTTCTCAAAGAGGATAGGGAGCAGGGAAGAGAGCACAAGTTCAGCCATTGCAATATGGTCAAGGTTTCAGGTGAGAGAGAAGATGTAGTGTGTAATGTTGTGAAAGGCTTGAGAATGAAGAGTTAATACATTGATTCAGATATATGGTCAACGTTTGAAGTAGTATTGTTTTGCAAACTCAGATCAGATCAGATCTGCAATCAGCATCCAGGGTGGTGCCTACCCTGCCAACTGCCCCCCTAAATATTTTAATAAAATGATTGGTTTGACCCAATTTATTTATTACTCCATTTGCATAAAAAAACAAAGCTTAACTGAGAAACTAATCATACACCCTTAAAAAATGGAGTGAACACTAATAAAATATGCTCATCTATTATCAACACCAATAATTGATCTTTTTCTTTCAGTATTTACATCTCAAAACTTGTTTACAATTAAGTACAAAATGATAAAACATAACTTCTAGAGCTATTCAATCACACCCCAAGCCTCTAGATTGATTCAAATTCTTGGTTTTGTTTGACCCAACGTACAGCCCGGACTAGAGCTGCACAAATGTCATAAGCCACTGTATTTATATAGGGGTAATCAATCACCGCGTGTGGCTTGAGATGTCTCAATCTCAATCGCAAGTAACAAGTAATTTGTATATATATTAATAGCGTTTGTATTTTGGAAGTTAATGGCATATTATATATAAAAGAAAACACCTATTCTACCTGCTGGCTATCCCGTAAATATATATTGTAATACAATGATTTCAGACTTTTGCTTGTTTGTTTTTTGAAGAGTTGTGTAGAGATTTATGGTCAACGTTTATTGTTTTGCACACTCAGATCTCAGATCACCAATCGCCATCCAAGGGAGGTACCTACCCTGCTAGCTGTCTCCTAATATTTTAATAAAATGATTGGTTTGACCTGACATACACCCTTAAAAAATGGAGTGAACACCAATAAAATATACTCCTCTATTATTTGATAAAGCAACACGAATAATTGATCTCTTTTCTAACATATTTACATCTTAAACTTTTTTAAGATATGAATAAGAAAATGATAAAACATAACTTTTAGAGCTAATAAATCTCACTCCAAGCCTTTTGATTGTTTAAATTCTTGGCTTTCTTTAAATATGTAACAGTTTCTTCCAACAGCCTTGACTAGAGGCGCACAAACCGGTTTGAATTGGTCAATGAAAAGTCAAAACAGGCTTCGGTTTTGGTGGATTTGTTGTCAGAGTTTTTGACATCGGTTTTTATCGGCTTTTGCCGGTTCAGTTCAGGTTCAAACCGGTTTCGAATGGGAAAAATAAAAACCGGTTAGAAACCTACGGGCTGAAATAAAGACAAACTAAATTCTTTTGCCAACTGCTGCAGATAGCAAAAACATTTCTAAAAAAAATCCAATAATAATACCCTTGCAGCAAATCTGTGATTTTAATCAGTTTGACACCATAGCTGCTACTGCTGCAGAAGCAGCAGCAATTATGTGTTCAGTTATCAAACATTTGTAGTTCAGACTATGGGATCCATCTTAGCTGAATGTAATCTTATAACAATCATTTCTTGAGGTTTGATTTTAGATTCACAAGGAACAATTCTGCTAAGGCAAGTGCAAATATTACCCATCTTGGCTGTATGTAATCTTATAACAATTCTGAAGTCAGAACGGGTTTTGGTCGGATTTGGTTATGGGTAAGAATGGGTTCACTTTTTTACGTGTTTGTGAAATCAAAACCATTTTCACTCATTACAAAAACACAATGGGTCAATTTCAATTATGTTTTACTTCGACCCGGCAAAAAAAGTTTTAACACAATTACGAAAAGTTACTTCAAATGTTTCTGTCTAACACAGTATATACTCTACCTTTCGTTTAGCTCTTCGTTCGGCAAAGGTTGGTCATCAAAACAAGCCAATATTATAAGAGAGGCAAATATAAGGTTGGTTTGCTCTCCCTCTATTATTTTCTCTTGTTAAATACTAAACAATTCTAGGCATCTTTTAATCAAGAGAGAATTACTATTTGCGTCTCTGAGCATTTATTAGTTAAGGCATCATCATGATCTTTATTAATTGTTTTCCAAATCTAATTTTCAGCTGAGTTGAAGAAGAAGAGTACAAAACCTAAAAGGCCAACAGTGAAGTCACTTTTTAGTAAGATCTCTCTCTCTCTCTACCTTTTTCGTGTTAGGATTGGAGAACACACACGCACACGAACACAAGTATTTACGTGGTTCGGTCTAAACTGACCTACGTCCACGGGGGCAACTGGGGTTTCTTATTATTGAGTGATACAAAAAGTTACAAGTACAAGAGATTATTTATAGTCCTAAATTAGGGTTAAACCCTTTGCTAATCTTGCTCAACAAGTTAAACAAACTGGGCCGGGCCTATATGTGGGCTGAAGGCAACATCTCCAACAATCTCCCACTTGGTGTCTTCGGACCACGAACTGCACTATCTCTTCTGTACTTCTGTAAATAAGATCTCCCCTTAATCTTCAATGCACCTCCAGTTACCCCGATCTCCTCAACACTATTCCTGGAGACCAGCTGAAGCTCCGCACAACTTCAGCTTATCCAACGTTACACATTTAGTGAACATGTCTGCTGGATTCTTAGCACCTGAGATATTCTTCAAGTTGATTGTGCCATCAGCAACTAATCCTCTCACGAAGTGATACCTTATCCCGATGTGCTTCGTCTTCTTGTGATACACAGGATTCTTAGCAAGTTTCACTGCACTTTCATTATCACAATGCAACAAGTACTCAGTCTGCTTCTTCCCTAACTCTTCCAGAAAAGCTTTCAACCATACTAGCTCCTTACTGGCTTCAGCTATAGCCATGTACTCTGCCTCTGTTGTGGACAAAGCCACGCTTTTCTGAAGTCTGGACATCCAACTGACTGCAGTTCCTCCCACTGTGAAAACAAAACTTGTGGTGCTTTTAAATGTCTCTTTGCAGCCACCCAGGTTAGCATCTGTATAACCTCTGAGAACTGAATCCTTCCCTTTGAAACATAACCCCATCTTTGACGTTCCCTTCAAATAGCGAAGCACCCATTTTACTGCTTCCCAATGTTTTCTTCCCGGATTTGACATAAACCGACTGACAACTCCCACTGCGTGTGCTATATCAGGTCTTGTGCACACCATAGCGTACATCAAACTACCTACTTCTCAGTTCTGGGACACTGGTCTTTGGTAAGCTTGAGGTGACTCCCCAAGGGCGTGTTTCTAGGCTTGGTCTTCTCACTGTTAATACCAAATTTCTCTAACACTTTCCCGATGTACTTCTCCTGGGACAGTGTCAAAGATCCATCTTTCTTGTTCCTGATAATACTCATCCCAAGTATCTGTTTAGCTGCACCCAAATCCTTCATCTCGAATTCTTTGGACATTTGTTTCTTTAACTTGCTTATCTCATTCATGTCTGATCCTGCAATCAACATATCATCTACATACAGAAGTAGAATGATATACGAACTCTTGAACTTTTTCATATAACAACAGTGATCGGCTTCACATCTCATGTAACCGGTCTTCACCATGAAATTATCAAACTTCAAGTACCACTGCCTTGGCGCTTGTTTCAGACCATACAAACTCTTCTTCAACTTGCACACCCAATTCTCTTTTCCAATAACCTGGAATCCCTCAGGCTGTGCCATGTAAATATCTTCATCAAGGGCACCATGTAGAAATGTTGTTTTCACATCTAGTTGCTCTAGATGCAAATTCTCTGCTGCTACAATACTCAGAACTAACCTGATGGTGGTCATTTTCACCACTGGAGAGAAGATCTCATCATAATCAACTCCCTTCTTCTGCTGAAATCCCTTGACCACTAAACGGGCTTTATACCATTTAGAACCATGATGTTCATCTTTGACCCTGAAAACCCATTTATTCTGAAGAGCTTTCTTGTCTCGCGGAAGCTTTACAAGAACCCAAGTCTTGTTCTTGTCTAGTGAACTCATTTCGTCTTTCATTGCTCGTTCCCACCGGAACGAGTCCTTTATGCCTCAGAGTAGCTCTCTGGTTCACCATTTTCTGTCAAGAGAATATAATTAACTGAGGGGCCGGTGCGACTGGGACTGTACCTGTCCGGCGCTTTAGAAACTCTGGTGGATCTCCTGACCGAAGTATCAGACTGGTCAGGCTGCTGTGGAGACTGTTCGTCTTCAGACTCTGAACTCCCACTGTTAGAAACTCCCACTGACTCTTCATTCTCACCATCTTCAGTATCAGGTTCTGTGTCATCTTCAGATTCTGTTACGGACTCTGTGACAAATTCTTTCTTCTGATTCTCAACACTAAACTCAACTGTTTCTTTCTGAACCTTTGACTTATCCAAGTTTCTGTCTTTATATAACTCTTCTTCATTTAACTCTGCATGCTTGCTTCTGACTACCTTTCTGCTTTCAAAATCCCAAAGCCTGTAGCCCATTTTATCACCCTCATATCCAATGAAGATATACTTCTTTGCTTTAGCATCCAACTTGTCACCTTCAGGGTTGATATCATAAGCACTACACCCGAAGATTCTTAGGTGATCATACTCAACTGCTTTACCCTTCCATTCTTCTTGAGGAAGCTTGAATCCTAACGGTACTGAGGGTCCACGGTTGATATGATGCGTTGCTATGTTAACTGCATCAGCCCAGAACATCTTTGGGAGCCCTGTATTCAATCTCATACTTCTGGCTCTTTCACATAATGTTCTGTTCATCCTCTCTGCAACTCCATTCTGTTGCGGAGTTCCTGGAACTGTATTTATCATCTTGATCCCTCTATCAGCACAATAATCTGTAAACTCCTTGCTGATGTATTCACCACCGTTATCCGACTTCAAGCATTTCACCTTCAAATCAGTTTCAAGTTCAACAGCAGATTTCCATTTCTTAAAAGTATCAAAAACTTCAGATTTATGTTTAAGAAAGTAAACCCATACCTTGCGTGTTGAATCATCTATGAAGGTCACAAAGTAGCGAGATCCTCCAAGTGAAGCTACTGATGTCGGTCCGTATACATCTGAGTGAATAAGCTCCAATTTCTGAGCTTTCGGTGCTCTCCCAGTCTTCACAAAAGTCACCTTCTTTTTCTTGCCTAGGATGCACGGTTCACAAAATTCAGACTCGACCTTCTTCAACTCTGGAAGTTTTTCCCCTGGCAACAAGCATCTTCATCCCCTTTTCACTCATGTGCCCAAGCCTTTGATGCCATAACTTTGTCTGACTCTGGTCACTCGATACTGCATTCACTGCATCAGCTGATGCTTCAACCATATACAAACTACCTCTCTTCTTGCCTCTAGCAACTACCATACTGCCCTTAACAACTCTCCATTGTCCTCTACCAAAGTGAACATCATATCCCTGATCATCAAGCTGACCGATGGATATAAGCATCCTCTTCAAATCAGGAATGACCCGAACATTCTTGAAGGTCCAAACTGTTCCCAATGGAGTTTTAAGGTCTATGTCTCCAATTCTTGTAATATCAAGACTCTGATTATTAGCCAAACAAACTTTACCAAAGTTACCTGTAAGCAGATTCTTCATCTTCTTCGTGCTAAAAGTAGCATGGAAAGACGCTCCTGAATCCATAATCCAGTCTTCAACAGAACTCTCGATACAACAAATAAGAGCATCCTCTGAATTTGAGGATGTAGTAGTATTCACTTCCTTTTTCTCTCTCGCGGGTTCAGAACACTGACTCCTGAAATGCCCAAACTCCTTACAGTTCCAACACTGTATGTCTTTCCTTGGCTTTCCAGGTCTCGACTTGCTCCTGCGTTTTGACTTCGACCTACCCTTATTTCCTCCTCTATTATTACTTCCCCCTCTTCCTTCAGTACTGAGCAACGAGCTTGATTCTCCATTGTTCCTTCTTCTGGAATCCTCATTCAGTAACAAATCACGAACTCTTCCAAAACTGAGAGTCTCAACTGACCCAGTGACTGCTGTGATTGTGCCTGACCAGCTGCAGGTAATGAGGATAACAATAGACAAGTCTACAATTCATCATCTATCTTAAAATTCACAGAAGACAAACGTGTCAAATGTGATTTAAATAAATTAATATGCTCAGTAACAGAACTTCCCTCTTTCATACGAATATTGACTAACTCCCGAATCAGAAACACTTTGTTAGCAGGAGACGGCTTCTCGCACATGTCTGACAAAGCTTCCATAATCCCACGCGCTGTGGTTTGTTCCAGAATGTTGTAAGCTACATTCATGGAGAGAGTAAGCTGAATCGTTGACTGTGCTTTCTTGTCAAGATTCGTCCATTCTTTCGTTATGGTCTCAAGGGGAGGGTCTAGTGCAGCATCTAACTCCTTCTGTATAAGCAAATCCTTGATTTGCATCTTCCACCATCCAAAATTCTTCCCATCAAACTTCTCCACTTTGATTTTTCCTTCTTTAGACATTATCTCTTCTGATATCTAGGAAACTGGTCACTCTTTTTTTTTTTCGAAAACTATTCGATAAAGCAAACAGCAACCAAAAGAATCTGAGTTGACGTGGAGATCTTGGTCAATAACGCGGCGACAGCACCCTACGATGCTTAGAGTAGCGGCGGCGCAGGAGTGAAAGGATGGCGGCCGGCGGCGGCAGCAGCGAAGGTGAAGGGTAGAGGTGGGGTGTCGGATCTGAGGCGGTGAGGGTGACGACTCGGGTGGTGGTTGTTGATCTGGTATGTTCTTCTCTTCGATATAGAGCCTGAGCTCTGATACCAGTTGTTAGGATCGGAGAACACACACGCACACGAACACAAGTATTTACGTGGTTCGGTCTAAACTGACCTACGTCCACAGGGGCAACTGAGGTTTCTTATTGTTGAGTGATACAAAAAGTTACAAGTACAAGAGATTATTTATAGGCCTAAATTAGGGTTAAACCCTTTGCTAATCTTCCAACCAGACAACTTTTCATTATCTGTGGGTAAATACAGAATGAAAATTGGTTTTACATGTTCAATTTGCAGACGGAAATGATTTGTTTGAAATTATGGATGACCAATTAGTGAGCTTTGGTTTTTCTTTTATTTTTTGGGTTTCTGGGTATCCTGTATATTGGTTTCCTGGTTGTGTAAATCTGTTTTTGTTTTACTTACAGAAATCTGTGTGCAACTTATGCAGTTGTAATATTAAGTTGCTGCTTGATGATTAATCATTCTGTTAAAACTCCCCTGAATGCTCTGTTATTAGATTTTTTTTTTACTTGAGTCGTTTCGACACTTTGACTAAATCTGTCATTGGATTTTTTTTTTTTTACTCTACTTGTTTTTGTTGGATAATCTTGATGGGTCGGGTCAAATGGGTCACTGGTCAAATAAGTCAACTGGGTATTTGACAGTTTGTTTATGAATTTTCCTTTTGAATCGGTAAAGTAGGTTTAAAGTACACATCCATTTTCCTTTTTCTCTACAGAATTCTCAGTTTTATATATTTCAAGTATAATATTATTCATATTCAATCTCCTGTACATTTAAGTATAGAAGGAAGTTGATTAGTTTTGAGTGATAGTGTTTCATCTTGGGTCAGAACCTACAGTTTTGATATGCAAGTCTGAATCTGCCACCAGTTATGTTTGGCATGGAATATTGGATTTACTAAAAACAAATGACAAGCTGCTCTTTCATTCAAAACACATCACATGCAATCGCATGAGTAACAAAAATGAATGAAATAGGTGATGGGGTCAATTTTCGAATCATCAGCACTTTGGTTAGATAAAATGATGAAATAGTCACAACTAACATCAGTGATGCACTAATCACTAATAGGCATACACACAATAGACAATCCGCGTTATGACCCATTACAAACAAAATACAACCTATTACCAACAAAATAGAGTAATAGGCATACACACAATAGACAATCCGCGTTCCGACCCATTACAAACAAAATACAACCTATTACCAACAAAATAGAGTAATAGGCATACGCACAATAGACAATCTGCGTTCCGACCCATTTATATATATACTAAAGTACAACGTCGGTGCCGACCACAGCACCGACTGTTTCCGCGTTCCATTTCATATAAGCCGTCGCCACTTCGATTCTTCTTTCTACCGGTTTTATGTCTGCTGTCATATCCTTTTTTTTCCTCTCTGGTTTTACTCTACGCCTTCCGATCTTCGATTCAAGATGGCCCACGCGCCGGACGAAGGGGACGCATCACCGTAGGCGGCGGCGTTCCGCTGCAGCTCCGCTCTTTCCTCCTCCTTCCTCCGATTCTCTCTCCACCTCTTTCTCTCTCGCCATACGTGTGTGTAGGTTATAGAATGCCTATGTGGGATGCTTAAAAAAAGTGGCTATGTTACAAGTAATTAGGTTCGAAAAAACGAAGCTAAAATCTACGTACGTGTGTGTGGGTTTTACAATGGGTATGTGGGTGGTTTTTGAGTGTTTAAGTGAAACTAAAACCACCGACTGTAAATGGTTTTTAGAAAACCCTTTATACAATATTTATTAATAAAGAAATGGTGATGCATTATAAGTGGGACTATGGTTGGGGATGGTTACAGGTGAGAAAAATGTGTCACTAACTAGGTAGAAGTTGCTACTTAAATAAAACAAGACGCAAATACCGTTTGCAATAGTAAGAAATCACCTAACTAACACTATCTATTATGTTATATAACAGATCGTGTTGGGTCAAGAATGTTCTAGCTCAGTTGGTAGAGCGCCTACCTTTAATCATGTGGTCGTGTGTTTGGGTCGCATAGATGATGTTTTTTTCCCAGCCATATTTATTCATACCGGGTTAGATACGTGTCCGCGGGGCAACGCCCGCGGGTCAAATACTAGTTACTAACAAAATACAACCTATTACCAACAAAATAGAGTAATAGGCATAAACACAACAGACAATCTGCGTTCTGACCCATTACAAACAAAATACAACTTATTACCAACAAAATACAATCTGAGTCAACTGGTTCTTTTATGCAAATAAAAAGGAAAGAAAAAAAGGAAGGAAACATCACAATCTTCCAATCAAATCTAAGGTTATGCTCCCTGCTGTGATGGCTCGCAAATCAGTAGTAGAAAGTGTAAAATGCTTCCCATCACAATTGAGCCTGCAGCATTAAATCAGCCAGGGATATAATCATGGTCAGTTTCATCATAGACCAGGTTGTCAAATAAAATAAGAAAGCTAAAAAATTCTATCAAAACTAAGGTATTAGTCTGCAGATAAACAATATAGTAATTAAGTGCTTCATGATTTCTACATATTCATATATTTGGAAATCTGCAATTGTGAGTCAAAGGCTAGGAAATATAACATCATAATAATTCAATGATTTCTACATATTCATATATGGAACTTTGTAATTGTTTCGCGGATGCAATCTTTCTTATCCTAAAGAAAGAGATTGACGATAATCACATAAGCTCTAGAAACAAATTTTACATTCTCCCTTTTCTATTAGAAATGGACTCTAAAATAACTCAATTTCCAATAATCAACACAAGACTTGAACAGACCAATATGGAATAATTAAAAATGCAAGTCTTATTGGATTGACAAAACTAGATTCCAAATAGTATTTGACTTAGGGAACTACATAATAATTCAATGATTAACAATGTTGAATTTATCAAACCACAGACCAATATGGAATAAATATTAAATGCAAGTCTTATTGGATTAACAATTCTAGATTCCAAACAGTATTTGATTAGCAGCAAGTCATGATTAAAATCAAATACTGAAACATTTTTTTAATAGATGCATGATAAAAGTCAACATATTTGAGGGATGCTTACTTCACTAAACCCATCTGAGTTTAAATAGGTTGAAAGTAAGTGTTATTTCTGATACACATAATATTAATTGGCAATTATCATACGACTACACACATTAAATTACATATTAACATGAACAATTTAATAACCAATTTTCAAAAAAAAAAATTTTAATAAATAAATAAATCATTAAAAGGTTAAGGTAGAGGAGAGAGACCTTTACATTCAGTCAAATAATGACGTAGTGATACAGGGGATATGGGAGATGAGAGGCCAGTAACTCCCATTTTTACTGCAACTTTCTTCCAGATTTGGGCAATCGACGAATTTTAAACTCAAGAGTGAAGGGAACAACAGTTCTGGTAGATCCTTCATCTTAGGGCATCTCCGAAAGGTGAGACGGTGGAGGGAGGTGAGCTGTTGGGGATCCAAAGACACTTCCTTCAGATTACTGCAATAGTTAAAAGAGAGATGTTGGAGGGATGTGAGGTGTTGGAGTCCCATTGAAACTACTGCTTCCAATTTCTCAAAACCCCATATTTCAAGAGAAGTAAGAGATGAAGCAAGAATATGAGAAATTTGACGGCAACTATCAACTCCATCTTCACCACCACTGTGTAGCTTCAATTCCACAAGTGAGGTTGGCAACTTCTTCTTCTTCTGTGGGCCCCACTCTGACATGGGCTTCTTCAACTGCCCTATATGTAAAGAACGCAAATTGGGAGGCCAAACCCAACCAGGTAAAGAAGCATCCATACTTTTACACTTGACTATTTCTAGTTTCTCCAACGATGTCCAATTGTCACCAACAAATGAGGAACCATCCAATTTGGGACAATTCCATATTTCCAGTTCCTTTAAAGATGTTAATTTGTCAGGAAATGACTCCAGACTTTCACAATCTTCTATTATCAATCTAGCGAGATGAACACAGCAATTCAGTTCAATGATTGATTTCAGATTTGGCCAACCATTTATATATACATATTCAAGCATCCGAAAGCTGCTTTTGCTGTTGTTCATTTCTTGTCCTCTTAACTCCCTTTCCGATAGTTTCTTGCAATTCGAGATTGTAAGTGACCTGAGCTTCTCCCGTCCTCCTTTTGGAAATGAGACAACTGTCATTGAACTACAACCCCATACAGTCAACTCCTCAATGCCATCTGGACAACTGCAACGCTCCATATTCTTACAATCATATACTCTCAACGTCCTAAGTGATGGTAGGTGGTTGCTCCTACAATTATCCTCCTCTTTCTCTCCTATACTCACCAACTTATCACAATATCTCACTTCTAATTTACTCAGCTTCACAAGAGTCTTACTTGCAACTGCATCTAATTGCACCAGGTATCTTATTTCATTACAATATATGATGCTTAAATCTTCAACTGCCCCAAGACACTCTATAACAACTCTCCACACCACATCATTCAACCCTGAAATATCTCTTATTTCCAACTTGGTGACTGTTGAAGCCGTTTCAACCAGCCTTCTCAACACACCACTATCACATTTAGCTATACTTAGATCATTCAATGAAGGTAGAGCTTCAAGTGTGACTTCAACCAAATTAGGACAATCTTTTATTTGAAGCCTTTGCAAGCGTGGAAGCACAACCCCAGACCATTTCTTCCACCCACCCATATCTTCAAAACTCAGAATTTCAAGTGAAGGAAATGTACGACCAGCCCCAAAGAACTCAAAACTGACAGCTTCCACCCGACGTAAGCCTTTAATGAATAGCTCCTTAAGTGACGGTAGCTGCTCAAGTGGCGGTAGAGAGGTACATCTCTTACAACCACTTATTGACACGTGCTTTAAATGGAGGAACAAGGGATCCCCAACCCACTTTGGAAACTCTAATCCCCCGTATGACTTAACATTGAGTTGTATTAACTTTTCATGACAAGGTTGCAGCTCATTCAGGACCTCTTTTTCAATTATTTCATTTCGTGAATCATTTAGCTCATCACTCCATACAAGCTCTAATTCACTAATCCTCTTTTGTGGAAAGTTCGCTTCATGTGCATAAACTGCATTTTGCACTTTTTCCAAGCCTTCGATGGAAATTTTCCCACATAGATTCTTAAAGTATTTAACTTTGGCTATTTCAAATGCGCTTTCACTTTCGATAATGATGTTCGAGAGAATTATTTGTAGGCTTTTCAGCTCGCCAAGCCCTACCAACATTTGAAACAAGAGTGGAGTGTCCCTAACATCAAGATGCCAAAGGTTTTTAAGCTTTAGGAAGTTGTTGGGCAACTTAGTTAATTTATCACAACCAAATAGGATCAGTGTATGTAAATTATAGAGATTGCAAACTGTTTCGGGTAAATGAGTTATACGTGTTCGACATAGATTAAGATATCTCAAGTGTCTCAAAGTTCCAATGAACTCCGGTACCTCACTTATTCTAAAGTCACTCAAATATAACACCCTCAACAATGGTAAGCGAGGAAGCAAATCAGTGAGAATCTTATTGGATAAGTAGAAATATCCCCAACTTTCTACTTCCCCAACAGACGTTGCCAAGAATGTCCTTAAGCTTTTGGCTCTTTCAAATGATTCAAACTTCTTGTAACCTACGTATTCCTCACGAACAAATGACATATGGCGGTACCTGTCTAGCTTCACCTTCCAAATATTCTTCTCCGGCTCATTGTCTAACCTTATAAAAAACTCAGCAGCCACAAATGTTGCTAAGTCATTCATGAGGTCATGCATTACAAACAATGATTCACTATTAGGCGCATGTTGAAAAAATGATCTTGACAACAACTCGTCAAAGAATTCGTGACCCAAGCGTTGTAGTTCTTCTTCTGTTGAATCGATTTGAGTCGGCTGGTGTAACAACCCTTCAGCTATCCATAACAAAACTAGTTCCGCCTTGTCAAACAGGAAGTCCTTGGGAAACAAGGAGCAATATGCAAACAACTTTTTCAAAGGTGCAGAAAGATCATCGTAGCTTAGTCTTAGGGCTGGGAGAATTCCACCCTCATCTTTTCTCCATATGTCATTGTTTGACACTTTCTTCCAGTGCTCTTCGTCATCATGTTTTGTTCTCAACAATCTACCAAGTGCTACCAACGCTAAAGGTAACCCACCACACTTTTTCACAATATCATCAGCATATGGTTTGAATGACTCGTATTGTGAATCAAAGTTATTTACACCTAATGCATGCCGAGCAACTAAAGACAGAGCATCATCATCTGAGAGTTTTAGCAACTGCTTGTTTAGAGGGTTGTGAACCAACTGATTCACTAATTGAAACTTCCGTGTTGTTATAATGATTTTACTTCCAGGAGCACATGTATGAAATGGTTTGACTAGGGTTTCCCAATCCATATAACTCTCACTCCACACATCATCTAACACCAACAGAAACCTTTTCCCCCTTAGGTGGTTTACAAGATCTTCTTGAAGCATATTTAAATTTGCAAATTCCTTGTTTACCCTACCACATATTGGAAGATGACTTTGCTTATAGCAAAGGTATCAAACTTATCTGAAACACAAACCCACGCCTTGTGTTTGAAGTGATCAATAACTTGTTTTTCGTGGTACACAAGTCCAGCAAGGGTAGTTTTCCCGACCCCACCCATGCCAACTATGGGAACGATACCATAGTTTTGATCACATGGTTCATCCACCGGTGATAGTAATTGTTGGACCAATGCCTCTTTCTCAGCTTGGCGTCCAAAAATACTAGATGGATTGACAATAGAGGTTTGAGAACTCCTATTATCATTATTATTGTTATTATTATTATTATTTGGCCTACTTTGATCCTCTTTCATAGTCAAACCAAGGTCAATTTTCTGCTTAACTTGATCTTGTAATTGGTTAGAAATATCATCTAACTCGGCAATCACCGCAGCAGTCCGTGGGAAATTAGTGCAACAAGTTGGAAGTAGCTTTCTTACCTTGCTGGTGATGCCTTCTGACTCTGGGGTGAACTCAGGATGCATGGCTTTGTTAAGCCAACCATCGAGGACGTCATCGATGTCATAAGCCAGATGCTGGAGATCATTGAGCCGTTGTTTCACAGAAGGATCAGTTATCTCCATCTGAGAAGCATGAGTAAGGTAAAGTTGGATTGAGATTAATGATTTCTGCCATTTCTTGATCTCAGCATCAATTCCCTTGTGGCGAGCAATGGTTTTCAAAGCTGCATCGGACAGCTTCTCAAAGAGGACAGGGAGCAGGGAAGAGAGCACGACTTCAGCCATTGAGTTTGTTGAGATTGTTACTGTAGGTTAATGTTGTGAGGTGTTGTTGATAGTGGATTCACTCATTCATATCATAGTTATGGTCTTTGGTCTAAGTTTCAATTATTGTAAAAACAGCACCAGCCCCACCTTTGAATTATTGTGCCAAAAGGAAAACCACTATAAATATAATACATTTTTTCTGTCTTTTCCTTTCAAATTAGATGCCAACTTTTTATTAAACAAATAAATCACGCCTCAATAATTGATCTCTTTTTTTGTGTTTTGAAAAAGAAAATGATTATTAGCATAACTTTAGAGCCACTCACAGAAAACCAAAGAAAAAAACAGCTAACAATTCTTCTTGTTATACTTGGTTTATTCATTTATGGCCCAGAGGGCTAAGGAAGAAAATAGAAATTGTGGGCTAAGGAAGAAAATAGAAATTGTGGGCTAAGGAAGAAAAGGGTGTGGGCTAAAGACCAAGGCAGTTCGGCCCAACACGGGACCATCTTCACACCGCAGTCTGCAGAAATATCGTCATTCAGTTTAGGCAGAGGCAGAGGCAGAGGCAAAGGTTTGTAAAGTGTACATTTGTGTTTTTAACTCTTAAAAAAAACAGGATAGGGACAGTAAAATTATTTTCAGATGGCTTATATGTTGGTAAATATCTTTTGTAATAACATTGTCTTAAAAATACCTCTTAGGTGGCGGCTTAGGCCCTAAGGTTAGAGTTAATGGGTTACTAAATTATGCGTAACAGGCTTAAAACTGGTGGGCTTGACAATAAAAAAGTTGGTTATAGTCTGGTGGCAAGTTTTTGGATGGCTGAAGGAGCCGATTTTGGTTGACTTAGACTTGAGAAGTGTTTTTCTTTTCTTTTTTTACATTGAGAAATAGCCTTATTTTCTATGTTTGATGTACCTATGTCCAGCCAGAGTCATCAAAATAATAATTTTAAATTAGAGATGATAAATATGTTACATTGAGACTTTTAGAGATTGGGATGAGCTCATGATAAATATTCTGTTAATATGCGATGAAAAGGCTTGTAATTATAAGATTTTGTTTAGTGGGGTTATACTAATTTGTTTATTGTTGCGGGTAGATAGTTACAAATTTGAAGCACGCCAGATGTTTGCATGAAATTATTAGGCTGCAGCCTGCACATGATGTTTGTCTGTGATATTATTGTAAATTTATTGTCAGATAATTGAAGTTAAGCTACTGTTTGGATCTGTTAAACAACATGACCTGTGTGTATCAATTTAAAGAAACTGGTTCCAGTTAGCTGCAACTTATCTCAAGTTTGAGTGGTCACAATTTCCAGCAACCCCTATGCTTCCTTTCTTTCAAGCCATGATTTCAAAGGTGCGAATGGAGCTCGACAGTTGAATATTGTAGAGTTGATAAGCAATGGTTTGTGAAACATATGTTTAGCCTCATTTTGTAAAGTCCAGAAATTGGAGGATTGACCTGCAATAACAAATAATCTCTACTCTGTATCCTTCAAGTCACATCCATGTTGATTTCAAAGGTTACCACATTGTTCACCTTATTCTACAACCGTGTTACTAGTTTGTTACTAGTTTATTTATCATTATTTTTTTTGCTTGTGAAATGAATGGCGCCACTTTTGTATCAAATTTTAGTCTTGTGTATCAAATAGAGTCTGTAATATGACCCATTGTCAAAAAAATAGAATCTACAATCTGATCTATTACAACCAACATAGAATCTTCAATCTGGCCAATTACCAACCAGGGGTGGGCTTTTTAACCGGACCCCAAACACTGGTCCGAACAAAATCTAACCTAACCCGATCAATATCATGGTGTTAATTAACCAGGACCTTAATAAAACTAAACCCTGAACCCAATTCGGAGTTTAAAAGTTGGCTTGATTTTATAGGTATATCGTATATCCATCCCGGTCTTAAGGATGGATGAAGAATTAAGTCCTCTTAAGTCTCTAATCAAGTTTATATGGCTTTCATGCACAAAACCACAAACTAAGCTACAAGCACCAAACAAGCAACCCTAATAATCATACAAACATGGAAGACATCCACTAAGACGATTCTGGAACTATCTAAGATCACAAATTAAACCTAGACATGCACACACATCATAATATGCACCAATCAAATTTTTACCAAAACATTAACCCTTAAAATAATTTAAAAACTGAGAACTACGAGTCTAACATGTATTCATCATTAAGACCTAGGCAGTTATAAATATTTAGCTCATAATAATTCAAAAAACATAGGTTCAACGTTTAAATGAAACACACTAGCTAGTATTTGAAAATACAAAGCAATCAAAAACCAAACTAATGTGTGAAATAAACACAAAGTAATCAAAAACCAAACTAATATGTGAAGTAAACAAACCCAAGCTTCAACTAATGATGCCAAGCATTCAATATTCTTTTATTCTACTCCAGAATTATTACAACCTAAACAAGAGAACTCATTCCAAAAGACTAGTTTAATAGGAGAGAAAACCCATTTGGGTTATAAATCTCGCATTTGTTGCCTATACAACCAATGAGAGACAAGTCTAATGCCTTACAATGGTTTCGGTCCATAACAAAAATTTGACTTTTAATCTGCTACAATAATTGTTAAAATTTGTTTCCCCAAGGCTATTTTGTGAGCTGCCAGTTTAACTAAATTGTGCACAAAACAACATTCCACAACCTGATCTATTGGTGCCACATGAGGCCAGCTGGGCCCTATCTCGAAGAACCCGAAATTCACCAACCAGGCTAGCGACATTCTTTTTTTTTCTTTTCTTTCGGATCTTGGGCTCAACACTTGGGCTGCAGCTTGTTTTCTTCTTTCCTTTATTCATGGGTCTTGGGCTCTTGGCTGCTGCCTTCTAATTCTTTATTTTATTTTTATTATTATTTTTTAATTTCTTTATAAACCTTTCTCAACTTGGGTACTCGCGTCCTTTTTGTGAAGCTGCCGAGGAGTCTGTTTTTCATTTAATGGTGTCTTGCGGTTTCACGGCTGGAATATGGAGTAAGATTTGGGCCTGGTGTAGATGCTTTGGGTGGCAGCCGGTTTCGGTTGCAGAACTGTTACAACCGATAGCAGTTTCTGGAAATTCGAAGTGGTAGAGAAAGATTTTGCGGGGTATAATCATGCTGACTTGCTGGCTGATTTGGTTGGCGCGGAACAACAAAATTTTTCAGAATTCAACGCCTCATATAGTGGAGATTGTCGCGAGAGCGAAGGCCTTATCTTTCCTTTGGTTGAAACATCGTAGTAAATATAAGGATGTAGTTTGGAATGAATGGGTTAAATACCCGTTTTATATGATGTAATGTTATCGTGGCGGCCCTCGCTTTGAGGTCCGGCTCGTTTTTCCTCTAATGAAATTTTTGGTTCAAAAAAAAAACTTGGGTACTCGCGTCTTGATAATTTTCCTCGTTTTAAGCTTAGTTCTTTCACGATTCCTATAAAATAATAATAATAATAAATAACTAATAAAACAAGAAAAAACAATTAAATAATATACAAAATACATGAGAAAAGATATGTGTTTTGCAATAAATCAGCCGTTAAACAACTTGCAACTGGGAATACATAATAATTTTATGCAACTTTGTGATTCACTTGTACGGGAATGAATTCTTGTGTAGGCGGACAAGCCAAGATGTTGAGCTTTTGTACCAATCACATGAATAAAAACATCACATTCATGGGATGATAGATAACATCGACCATACACATCTGATAGCTTGTGCCCCACTGCGTTGCGTGCCTAATATATGAGATGTGATAAAATACCCAACGGTCATGCTCGAAGCGGTTACATCACAGGATTTTTGGTCTTGGCATGCATATTGTGGTACGCCTAGGTCAAAACGATGACATCAATGTTCTCCACCAATCTTCAATGTTTTTCACTCAACGAAATGGAACCGCACCTAAGTGTCCGTTTAATGTGAATGGACACTCATACGAACATGGATACCATCTAACAGATGAGATCTACCCTACTTGGTCAACGTTTGTGGAAACGTTCCATATCCGACCGATCCGAATGAAAAGAAGTTCAAGAAGTTGCAAGAGTCAGCAAGAAAAGACTTGGAGCGTGCTTTCGGTGTTCTGAAGGCATACTGGGGCATACTTAGGTGACTTATGCAGCTATCACTATAGACAAGATTAGGAGCAAGACATATGCGTGCGTTATATTGCATAACATGATTTTTAAGGATGAATGAAGGGCTTTCTCACCGATTCACATAAGGTATCATCCGATGCAAACTGTTTTTCACGATGATGCCCTTGGTGACTTGATGTAGGGGTGTGCATGGGTCGGTTTGGATCGGTTTTTACCATTAACCATAACCATAACCGCTATTTCGGTTATGGGATTTTCGTAACCATAACCAAACTTCGGTTATGGTTAATCGGTTATGAATTCGGTTATGGTTCGGTTATGGTTATTTCGGTTATTAACCAAAAAAATCAACCAAAGCTAACTTTCGGCTAAATTATAAAATTAAAAGCCCGTGGGTCTTAAAAACTTTGAACCTACAATGATAGACTTAGCTTGGGTTTATTATTTATAAGTTAATCAAGACTATACTTTCTAGTTAAAGTACCAATGTGGGGATCACTTTTAATAAGATATTAACAAAAAAACATATTTAACCCATTGGTTACAACTTACAAGTTTAATTCATCATAAAAAAAAAGAATACTACATCAATATCATGTTGTTAATAACATACTTTTATTATAGTAAAAAACCTCTATACAATTAATATAGAACATAAATCTATTACATAAACTTAACAATACAAGTTCGGTTCGGTTCGGTTATATCGGTTAACCAAAGCTTCATAACCATAACCGCTCGGTCGGTTATAGAAATTTCATAACCATAACCATTGGTTATGTTGGTTATCGGTTAAAATCGGTTCGATTATGTCGGTTATGGTTCGGTTATGTCGGTTATGGTTAATTTTGCTCACCCCTAACTTGATGGATGTAGATACGCATTTCCAACTTCGATTTGATCTTGTGGCACATCTTGCAACTCAAGATCTACTCTACGTCCTCGAGTCAAACGAGAAATAGTATAATTGTATTTTTATTTTTTATTTGAGTACTTTTTTTCTTTAAATGTGTTTTAGTTGTTTTTTTTTTTTTTTTTTTGATTGTGTTTAATTGTTTAAATCATTTTTATTTAAAAAACAAAAACAAAAAGTTCTAAGGTCGTTGAAGGAGTGTTACCAGTTATTTTGAGGTGTTAGGCTTTTGCATGTGGAGTAGTGCCGGACGCCAAAAACTGCCCAACCACCGTGAAAGGGTACGCATTCTTGGAGCTCACCAGTGGCTTGGCGGGCGTTAAATGGTTGAATAGTGGGCCCGCCAACACCCTCTCCGAGTCATCTTCTTCCCCAATCTATGAACCCTAAAACCCTTCAAAATTTGTAAATTTCGTTTTTAATTTAAACACTTAACCGTCAAGACCATAGGGCTTTGTTCGGAAAGAAGAACAAGTAGACTGGTGTAATTACTACCTCGAATGGTGCTAAATGTGGCTACGGCGGTGGAGCTGCATAGTGGGTTGGGCAGTCCCCCCCCCCCCCCCAATCTATGTGGCGCAGACGTTACATTCCAGTCTAAATCACACCCCGTAGCATTAAGGTAGTTTAGGATAAACATGATATGACAGTGCAGGATTTGAGAGGAGTACGTTAGATGATAAGAGTACCCCTGGAGTAAAACCACATGTTAAAGGTGTGAACAATTTAAAACCGAACTAGTCTTTTTGTTAGCGAATGATAACATAATGAAAATTAGTTAGTTATTAAATATAGAAATTCATTTGTTTTCTTATGTGGCCCTCGTGTACCTTTCCTTTCCTTTCCTTTCAACATGCTCACACATAGTGGTGTTTTTTTGACTTGGGCATGTATTACATGGGGCACTATTGAGTAAAGACAAAATGTTCCAACTCATTTAAACTACTTCTGCCCTGTCGTTTTCTTTACGTGTTAATATTTGATAGGATATCATACTCCGATGGATTATCTAATTAACAATAATGCTTTTAAAATATTCAACTAAAGTTGCTATAAAAATAAGCATCAATTACACTCCTCTCCATCATCCCTGAATTGTTTGGAAAAAACTACGTACACATTCATTCTCGATCATCTATGGCAATTTCTGTAGATCTTCTCTCAAATCCAATATTCGTATTAGGCTCATTTGTTGTTCTTTTCATCTTCCATAATTTTATAATCGACAAGGAACCACAAAGTGTGAAGAAGTATCATTCAACAGACGCAAACGTGTCTCAACCCGCACCCAAAGAAAGTTGACCCAGTCATTCAAGTGTTGGAATGATATCTTGAATTTAAGCAAGGAGTTATGTATGGAGTAGTGGGAAGGTGAGTTACATCCTCCCACTACTCCCAACTATTTAACGCTTTATATAAAAGGCTAGTATTTCAATCATGTTTAGTAGATATGTAGCTAAGTAATCTTTCAAATTTCAGTATTGTAATTTCCAGCTTTGAAAGTTAATTTCAATACTCGTTTCAAGCCAGTGGCAGATCCAATAATGTTTTTACAAAAGTGTCAGGAATATTTGGTGTTCGTTGTCTATCAAGAGGGGTTAATTATTATCGGGTCGGGTAGTTAAAGTTTTTCTAACAGGTTGAGTTGGTTATCGAACCTTTTTAACCTTGATTGAGATGGATCATCGAAAATATTTTGGTTGTTTAGTGCATATCTAAATAAATGAGGGATAATACATATAATGTTATATGTAAAATTGCACTAATTTTAACGTACTTTACTAATTCATGAAAATAACGTTGAAAATGAAGGACAATTAATCATGTATCATGTGATGACGTTGATAGCCAAAAAACACATGGGTACATGCACCAATTGGGCTTGTCCCAATTGCTAAGTACTGTTATGTGCCTTATGTCCGAGGCTTGATGCAAAACCACTATCAAGCCGGGGTCTCATTAGAAGCAGTCTCTTTATTCCCTTGGGTACAGGTAAGACTAACTACATCTTACCCTCCCCATACCATACCTTAGCTTTGCTATTAGTGGAATCAACGGAGTATGATGATGATGATAATGACAAATTGTTATCTAAGTCAGAATGATGTTAAATATATAAACATATTATAACAGACAAATCACAAGAGCAGAATGTCAAGTATCAAACATACAAATTCCAAGTATCACAATTTGTGAAATTGCAAGACGTTAGGACATATTCACATGCTAAAGAAAATAGGATTACAATTTGTGCCTTCAAGAACAGAATGATTTTGAACCGTTGAACACTTGAACGACATTTTCGCTTTCAGCTGGCAGGTCCACCGTCATGTTAACGGTAAATCCAATTCAGTAATTCCCTATAGGCAACAAATTACAACCAGTTCTTGTAATCAATTACTGAGCCTAGTTTCCAGTTACATCAGAAGACCAATTTCATGATAACTCACAAGCCCAAATGACTATGTATAAATTTTCCATAATATTGGGAGCCCATATACAAGTGGGGGACCTAAAGCATTGGGTTTATTATAATTGCCCAAGAGTCTGCCTTGTCACAAGCCGACACATAGGCTTGGTAAGAGGAGCTCTAGGGGGTGTTGTGGCATGTGAGGCTCTGAAGGGGCTTTATGTAAATGTAGTATATGGTCAGGGGCGATTCTTTTAAGGGGCGGCGAGGGGCGGCCGATCCCCCTGAATTTTCGCTCAGAGGTTCCGATTATATAGTATTCGTATAAAATTTTTTTGGTATATAAGGTTTCGACAACCCAAAAGTGGTTTTCGACCCCCTGAAACTAGTGACTTCCGACTCCCCGAAGTTTCGGGTAAAGATTCGCCACTATATATGGTAGAGTTGACTAAAGTGCAAACCGGATCTTGGTTGGTTAATCCTAACCGATAAAAGTTTGTCCTGGTCACTAAAGTGTTTAGAGTGATTTCTAATTTTATTCTAGGAGTTAATTCTTGGAGAAGTCGTAGAGTAACTTACAACCTCCCGCTACCCCAACTATCTTGCTAGTCGTTTTATAATTTCTTTTCTTAGTACAAATAGCCTAGAATTTCATTTATATTTAGTTGATTTGTAACCAAGTAATATTTCAACTTTAAGTATTGTGATTTCCAAGCTATTGTTTCGGTAACTACTTCAACCAAGTGGCGGACCCAAAAAGTTTTTTCATACTGTCGAAATTTATTTGTATGTCTATCTAGAGCATTTATTGCCGACTTGTTGAAATTTTACAGGGGCGAGTCGGTCATCGAACATTTTTCTTCTTAGTACGGAACCGAGTCCAAACACAGTAAACATTTTTAGTTTTGAGTGTTGATATAAGGTTTTTTAATTTGTTCTTAAGCTTTTTTTTATATATTTCATTTCACTAAAAAAGGACAATTTAAATTAAGATGACTGGTAGACATGTAACAAACTGGGCAGTTTTTTATTTGATTTGTAACTCATTTTGTTAAACTTTCATATCGCCTAAAAGTAAAAATCAACAAATTAACACTTAACAAGTAACAACTAAATAATAAACTACATATTTTTCATTTTCTAATAGTCATATGGTAATTATGTCTAAAAACACAAAAGAAAAAAAAAATCACGGTTACATTGAGTTTTCACATATTTTCCCAACTTAAATGGGTTTCAAATTATATATTTGTAGTGTTAATTTGACAATTTGGGATTGTATCGAATACCGAACCGATACCGATCCCGTACCGATCCGAGGGTGTTCGGTATCGGTATCGGTATTCACATTTAGAGGTTTTCAGTTTCGGTATTTCGGTATCGGTACGGGATTGGTATGGTGTCAGTATTTTACCTTAAAATACCGATACCGTATCGTACCGTATGTTTTCGGTATCGGTATCGGTATTGGGTTTTGAAAGTTTTCGGTATCGGTATCGGTCGGTACTGATACCGTCCCGAGCTCATCCCTACTTGTGTGTCAAACCATTCAAATTGTTCACCTTATTCTACAACTGTGTACTGTTTTATTTTTTGCTTGTAACATGAATGGCGGCTTTTAACCGACCCAAACAAAAGAGTTCAGAGCTTGAATTATCAAACAAACAAAGAAAGAGAGTGAAGATAATGATTCGAAACCAATCTATTGCCCAAAATATTTCATTGAGCAGACTTCAATCAGCATAGATACCCTCCTCTGTCACCTTGTATGAAGAAGCTGTAGCCATCTGAAAACGTGCTGTTTTATGATACCCAACACAGGATCCTCCACTTGTCACACGGACTGAACCACCATTAGGTACTGTTTTACTCTGACCCATAACTTCTTATTTTGTTTGACAAGGTACTTTTTCTTAATCAGTGATGAAAAGGCTTGTATTTATGAGGTTGTTTGTTTAGTGGGGTTATCTGTTTTGTTTATTGTTGCTGGTAGAAAGTTGCAGGTGTGAAGCACGCCACATGTTCGATGAAATGCCTTGATATGTGCCTAGCTGCATTTTTTATAACTTTCTGTGAATGCCTTGTTATTGGGCACATAATATGTGAATTTCACCCTTGTAAAAACAAGTAGCTACTATTCTTTATTGTTCAATTGGCTAAATTGATGTTTATTTGATGGGTCGGTGGTAACAGGTTTTACTGATATTTCACATGTATATATGCATTTTTTTAAAACTATAATGCTAAAAGTGATAACAGAAATTCATTCTTGATGTAGGCGTAATGTTCTTGAGAAGAAATTGGCTGATTCAAAGGTCACTAAAGAAGACCAAAACAATTTACTTAAACATCTAAAGAAAAAAGAGACAGAATATATGCGCATTCAGAGGCATAAATTGGGTGCTGATGATTTTGAACCATTAACAATGATAGGAAAGAGTGCATTTGGTCAGGTATATCATCTTATTTTTTACACGACCAAATATAAAAGTCAAATTCAGCAACCCTTTTTGTAATGCCTTGACCATTGACTTTAAAAGTCAAATTCACCAACCCTTTTTGAACTGCCTTGACCATTGACTTTTAATCTATTCCAGGTAAGTTATAGAATATGCAGGAGAAGACAACTGGTAACGTGTACGTCATGAAAAAACTTAAAAAATCGTAATTGCTTCGTAGAGGCCAGGTAATCGTGTCTAGTGAAGATTTTATTTAAAATGCTTTAAGTTAGTTTTTATTGGAGTTTGTTTTTCTTTCTTTTTAGGTTGAACATGTGAAAGCAGAAAGGAACATGCTTGCAGAAGTTAAGTGGATTGTGTAAACCGTTAGACTGCACTAATCTTCAAGAAAAAGATTTTACTGCTGTAAATAACTTAAGTGGGGCCCTTCAAAGTGACGGGCGCCTTGCTATACCAAAACGCACCCAACCAATGCAACTGCTCATTGGCAGCAAAATAGGAGGATGCTTGTAAGTTATTTTATTCATTTCCCTTTTTTCCGAAATGCATTGATATTTGAGCATTTTAAGAATGTTTAATGTTGTAATGATGTAGGCTTAATCTATGTCAGTCAGCACACCGGATTATATTGCTCCCTAAGTTTTGCTGAAGAAAGGATATGGAATGGAGTGTGATTGGTTTGTATCTTTGGTGTAAAAGAATCACCTTTTTTATATATTAAAGTTAATCGGATATTTCCCTGCTTGTAGGTGGTCTCTTGCGGCTATCATCTATGAAATGCTTGTGGGTTACCCACCCTTTTATTTAGACGAACCCACGTCTACTTGTAGAAAGGTCAAATCTATCACTTTTGCATATTACATAATTGAGTTTTGTATCATAGTGTACTATCATTTATGGTTATCTTTATTGATGTTTATAAAATCTACCTTGCTTATATAGATAGTGAATTGGAGAACTCATTTAAAATTTCCTGAAGTGGCTAAATTGTCTCCTGAGGCAAAATATCTGATTTGTAAACTTCTTTGAAATGTTGAAAAAAGGCTTGAAACCAAAGGCGCGCATGTGGTTTAAATTTGCTTTTAATAGCTACAAATAGAGAGATTAGTGTTTGGTTTTTCCATTTACAGGCTCACCTATGGTTCAAGGGTATAGAATGAGAAAATTGTATCAAATGGAAGCAGCATTTATTCCAGAAGTTAGTGGCAAGCTGGATACCCAAAATTTTAAGAGTTTGAAGAATAGGCACACCCATGGTTCTAAGGGTATAGAATAGGTGGATTCTTTAGTTGGTGTACTACTATAGTTTTTAACTGTTTATTTAATTTCCTGTTCTGTTCTTATGTTTACTCTTTTATTGTCCGTGTAATACTCCTGCCGCAGGGTGAAAACAGTATTCCTTCCTCAACAAAATTAGGCCTTGAAGAAAGGTTAGTAAGAATATTGGTTTACCGACTAAAATCTCCACCATGATTAATATGTTCTGTAGATTATGCTACTTGGAAACTATTTAAACTAGCTTATGTTTCTTATCCACTTACCATAAATTTGCAGTATATTAAGTTCACATAAATAGTAATATATAAATGTCTTTTTGACAGTAATTTATGAGTCATTATCATATATGTTTTCAGGGTGTAACGTTTTGGGCAATAAAGTCTATCCGTTGATTCTCAGATTAGGCTGTAAAACTAGGACATAACACATTGATGTGTATTATTTCAACAAAATGAAAAAAGGAAATAGTTCCATACAAATGTAGAGAATAAAATTAGTTTAACTGTTAGCTAAGGACCATTACTAACAAAATACCATAACGAACTGAGTGCAACATCGTCATTTTTAGGTGTCTTGGATGTTTTGTTTTGATTGTGATCGCTGATCAAAATTTGGAGTCTAGTCTCGAATCAGGCCAACTATTCTGTGTTCTTGTTTCAATTAAATCAAATTTTCAGTTCCTATGAGATCCCATTAGTTTGTGACCATAGACAATGACAAATATTTGGTTTTAGCTTAAGTTTTCTCTATTGATGAGAGATGTTACAATTGACATGTTAGATCTTAAAATGGAAATAATGCAAGTTTCACATGACAAAAGGAGTATACTTTTGGTGTGTTTTTCCCTCATCTGTGGGAGTTTACGTTCTAAAGATGTCATAAGCATGAATAGCGAGAAAATACATAAATTGAGTGGATCGGGATTAATCTGGAAAGTGTTGGGTGATGAATAATCTTTTTATCCAAGTCTTTTAATGAAATATTTAGTTTTGTCAGTGTTAACAAAAATTAATTTAACTCCAATAATATTGTGATTATTTGATACAAATGATTCAAGAGGTATTATGTAGGAGAAATATTTAGTTTTGACAACTTTTTAACCGTTTTGACCTGTTACCGTATAGGCTATTTTCTTTGTGATTATCCCTTTAGGCGGAATTGACCCATTAGCAAGTCCATGTATTAAAATTGATTTTTTTGTACTTATTTGCTTGATTTTTATGTGTTTTCAAAACAGATTCGGATTCCTCTCAACAAACTCGGGGAAGCTTTCTCATCCTCCTACCCTGCCAACTAGAAGTCTCCAAGAAAAATGAGTCCACCTGAACCATTACTGATATGTTCATAAACAGTCACATAGGTGTAGTTATAAATTAATCAAAAGCAATATGTTCCTTACAACTGAACAGTTTTTTTATTACGTGTGGGTGATACAAAATGAAAGTTGCCTTTACAGTTTGTTCAATTTGAAGACGGAAATGATTTTTTTTTATATGGATGGCCGATTGTTGAGATTTGGGGTTTTTTTTTTATAGGTTTTCAGGTTCCTGTATACTGGTATCCTGGGTTGTGTATATCTGTTTTAGTTTTACTTTCTTGTAAATGGTGTGCAGCTTATCCAGTTGTCATATTAAGTTGCTGGTTGATGATTAATCATTCTGTTAAAACTCACCCGAATGCCCTGTTATTAGATTTTTTGAATTCGACTTGTTTTGACTTTTGACACGTAAGTCTGAATATTTCTTGTTGGACTTTTTTTACTCGACTCGTTTTTGACACGCACGTCTGAATCTTTTTTATTGGATTTTTTTACTCAAATAGTTTTGATATGCAAGCTTGAATCTGCCAATGGTTATGTTTGGAATCGAAAATTAGATCCCCAAAAACCAATGAAAAGCTGCTCTTCCATTCTAAACACACCACAGGCCATCGCCAGAGTAACAAAAGGGGAGGGAAATAGGTGGTGTTGTCAATTATCGAATGATCGGCACTTTTGGTTAGATAAAATGTTGAAATAGTCACAACTAACATCAGTGATGCACAATTACTAAATAGAGTAATAGGTATACACACAATAGTGTTGGAATAAGAAACTGATTCACAGCGAATTAGAACAGAAATGGATTGAATGGTATGATATGTTTCGAAATAACAAGAACTATGATTAACAATACACCAAAGTATGATAATGGTTTTGATAATGTTTTCTGTTTAGGACAGTAACAAGAACAAAGAACACAGATTCAAAGGATCAGAATATTATTAATGATCTTGGTGTCTTACAAATGTACAAGAGTTTCTAATATATACCAAATGAATCGCTGCAACAGAAGGTGGTTAAGTTTCGCATGGTTGTGTTAGTTTGTAACCTCCAAATCACAACCTTTCATAATATTCCCGCCAATATTAACTGCCAAGGGTAGAACAGTCTTTTTACTTCTGATATCTGTGAGGCGCGCCTCCTGTTGTTGGCTGCAGCTTATTCGAATTCTGATGCTTGATCATTTGCAGCCATGTTGTCTTGATTATCTCCAATACATTGCAATCCTACTTAAACATTAACATCTATATTGTTCTAGATACGAATACAATGAAACATATATACAAATATTTACAAATAATTATATAAGTTTAGTTTATAAACTAACAAATAGACAATACGAGGTCTTACCCATTACAAACAAAATACGATCTGAGTCAACTGGCTCTTTGATGCACAAATCACTAATAGGTATTGACAAAAAGAGAATATAAAGAAAAAAGGAAGCCAACATCACAATCTTCCAATAAAATCTACTTTTTGCTCCCTGCTATGAAGGTTGGCACACGTGTAGTAGAAAGTGTAAAATGTTTCCCATCATAACTGAGTCTGCAGCATCAAATCAGCCATGGTCAGTTTTCTCAAAGATCAACATGTCAAATTAAATAAGAAAGCTAAAAAATAAAACAAAAAATAAGGTATTATCCTACAGATAAACATAGGAATAATGGAAATAAATAATCCCAACTATTAACTATTGGCGAATAACAGTCCCAACTACGAAAATTACGAATAATGGTCCCAAACTAACGGAGGTCTAACTCCGTTAGTGTGGTGCTGACGTGGCATGCCACGTAGGATGCCACGTAGGATCATTTTGCCACCTAGGATGCCACGTCAGCATCACACTAACGGAGTTAGACCTCCGTTAGTTTGGGTCCATATATTCCAATATGTCGAAAGTTGGGACCACTATTGGTAATTTTCGTAGTTGTGACTGTTATTGGCCAATAGTCAATAGGGATTATTTATTTCCATTATTCCATAAACATAATAGTAACTGGTAATGTCATGGCGACAAACATAATTCAAGTTCTTCCAAACTAAAATGTTGAAATCACCACAAAAAACAAAAGGAATCCAACGTAATAATCTTCCAATCAAAGCTAAGGTTTCTCTACCTTCTGTGAATGTTGGCAAACTCTAGTAGAAAGTGTAAATTTGCTTCCCATCACAATTCGATCTACATCTTTAAATCTGCCATGGATATAATCATGATCAGTTTCCTCATGTATCAACATGTCAAATTCTATAATAATTCAAGGTTAAGGTAGTAGAGAGAGAACTTTACATTGTCAAAGAATTCCGTACTGATACAGGGGATATGGGAGATTAGGGGCCAGTAAGTCCCGTTTTTGCTGCATCTTTCTTTCAAACCTGGGCAATCAAACCAAATTTCTAATCTCAAGAGTGAAGGCAACAACAGTTCTGGTAGATCCTTCATCTTAGGGCAATTGAAAAAAGTGAGATGGTGGAGGGAGGTGAGGTGTTGGGGATCCAAAGACACTTTCTTCAGATTAGGGCAAGAATTAAAAGAGAGAGATTGGAGGGAGGTAAGGTGTTGGAGTCCCATTGAAACTACTGATTCCAATTTCTCAAATCCCACTATATCAAGAGAAGTAAGAGATGAAGGAAGAAGATGAGAAAATTGACTGCAACTATCAACTCCATCTTCACCATCACCCCATAACCTTAGTTCCACAAGTGAGGTTGGAAACTTCTTCTTTGGGCCCCACTCTGAGATGGGCTTCTTCAACCTCTGAATATGTAAATAACGCAAATTGGGAGGCCAAACCCAACCAGGTAAAGAAACATCCATACTTTTACAATTTCTTATAATCAGTTTCTCCAAGGATGTCCAATTGTCACCAACAAAGGAGGAACCATCCAATTTGGGGCACTTACTTATTCCCAGATTCTTTAAAGATGTCAAATTGTCAGGAAATGACTCAAGACTTTCACAATCATACATATTCAATGTGGTGAGGTGAACACAACAACTCAATGCAATGATTGATTTCAGATATGGCCAACCATGTATCGTTACATATTCAAGCATCCGAAAGCTACTTCTGCTGTTGTTCATTTCTTGTCCTCTTAACTCCCTTTCCAATAGTTTACTACAACCCCATGTCTTAAGTGACCTGAGCTTCTCCTGTCCTCCTTTTGGAAATGAGACAACTGACATTGAACTACAATTCCATATACTCAACTCCTCAATGCCATCTGGACAACTACAACGCTGCATATTCTTACAATCATCTACATCCAACGTCCTAAGAGATGGTAGGAGGTTGCTCCTACAATTATCCTCATCGTCCTCTTTCTCTACTATACTCACCAACTTATCACATTCCCTCACTTTCAATTTCCTCAGCTTCACAAGAACTTTACTTGCAACTGAACCTGATCCCACCAGGTATCTTATTTCATTACAACACTCTATCTTTAATTCTTCAACTGCCCCAAGATACTCTATGACATCTCTCCACACCACATCATTAAGACCTAAAATAACTTCTATTTTCAACTTGGCGACTGTTGAAGCCATTTCAACCAGCCTTCTCAACACACCACTATCACATTTACTTATTCTTAGATAACTCAATGAAGGTAGAGCTTCAAGTGTGACTTCAACCAAATTAGGACAATCTTTTATTTCAAGCCTTTGCAAGCGTGGAAGCACAACCCCAGACCATTTCTTCCACCCACCCATATCTTCAAAACTTAGAATTTCAAGTGAAGGAAATGTAAAACCAGCCCCAAATAACTCAAAACAGACAGCTTCCACCCCATGTAAGCCTTGAATAAACAACTCCTTAAGTGACGGTAGCTGCTCAAGTGGCGGTAGAGATGTACATCTCTTACAACCACTTATTGACACGTGCTTTAAATGGAGGAACAAGGGATCCCCAACCCACTTTGGAAACACTAATCCCCCATATGACTTAAATTTGAGTTGTATTAACTTTTCATGACAAGGCTGCAGCTCATTTAGGACCGCTTTGTCGAGCATTCCATTTCGTGAATCATATAGCTCATCATTCCATACAAACTCTAAGTCACTAATCCTCTTTTGTGAAAAGTTCGCCTCCTTTGCATAAATTGCATTTTGCACTTTTTCCAAGCCTTCGATGGAAATTTTCCCACATAGATTCTTAAAGTCTTTAAGTTTGGCTATTTCAAACCCATTTTCACTTTCAATATTGACTTTGGAGAGAGTAATTTGTAGGCTTTTCAACTCGCCAATCCCTACCAACATTTGAAACAAAAGCCGGGTGTCCCTAACATCAAGATGACGAAGGTTTTTAAGCCTTGGGAAGTTGTTGGGCAACTTAGTTAACTTATCACAACTAGATAGGATCAATGTTTGTAAATTGTAGAGATTGCAAACTGTTTCAGGTAAATGAGTTATACTAGTTCGAGATAGATTTAGATATCTCAAGTGCCTCAAAGTACCAATGGACTCCGGAACCTCACTTATATTAAAGCGACTCAAACTTAGAACCCTTAATAATGGTAACTCAGGAAGCAAGTTAGTGAGAACCTTATTGGATAAGTAGAAACGTGCCCAACTTTCTTCGGTCCCTACAGAAGTTGCCAAGAATGTCCTCAATTTTTCTTCTTTGGTGAATGCCTTGAATTTCTCGTAAGTTACATATTTCTCACGAACGAATGACATATGGCGGTACTTCAACATCTCTACACCAATATCCAAACTTTCTTCTATTTTTTCCTCACTATCTAACCTTACAAAAAACTCACCAGCAACAGATTTCGCCAAGTCATTCATGAGGTCATGCATCATAAACAATGATTCATTATCAGGTGCAGGTTGAAAAAATGATCTTGACAGTAGCTCATCAAAGAACTCATGACCCAAGTGTTCTTCTGTTGAATCGAATGGAGTTGGTTGGTGCAAGAACCCTTCTCCCATCCATAAAAGAACGAGTTCCTCCTTGTCAAATAGGAAGTCCTTTGGAAACAAGGAGCAATATGCAAACACCTTTTTCAAAGGTGCAGAAAGATCATCGTAGCTGAGTCTTAGGGCTGGGAGAATTCCACCCTCATCTTTTCTCCACATGTCATTGTTTGACACTTTCTTCCAGTGCTCTTCGTCATCATGTTTTGTTCTCAACAATCTACCAAGTGCTACCAATGCTAAAGGTAACCCACCACACTTTTTCACAATATCATCAGCATATGGTTTGAATGACTCATATTGTGAATCGAAGTTATTTATTCCTAATGCATGTTGAGCAACTAAAGACAGAGCATCATCATCTGAGAGTTTTAGCAACTGCTTGTTTAAAAGGTTGCCAACCAACTGATTGACTAATTGAAGCTTTCGTGTTGTTATGATGATTTTGCTTCCAGGAGCACATGTATACAACGGTTGGACCAAGGTTTTCCAACCCTCGTAACTTTCACTCCAAATATCATCTAGTACGAACAGAAATTTTTTACCCTTTACGTGATCTCTAATATCTTCTTGAAGCTTATTAAAATCTTCATTTCCCTTCCTCAGCCCATCTCCCATAGCTTCAAATATCTTTTTGCTTATACCAGGGATATCAAAGTCATCCGAAACACAAACCCACGCCTTAAGCTCAAAGTGATCCTTGATTTGCTTTTCATTGTACAAAATTCTAGCCAGCGTAGTGTTCCCAATCCCACCCATACCAACTATGGGAACGATGCTATAGTTTTTATCACGTGGTTCAACCGCTGGTGACAATAACTCTTGGACCAATGCATCTCTACACCAATATCCAAACTTTCTTCTGTTTTTGCCTCACTGTCTACCCTTACAAAAAATTGACCAGCAACAGATTTTGCCAAGTCATTCATGAGGTCATGCATCATAAACAATGATTCATTATCAGGTGCAGGTTGAAAAAATGATCTTGACAGCAGCTCATCAAAGAACTCATGACCCAAGTCTTCTTCTGTTGAATCTAATGGAGTTGGCTGGTGCAAGAACCCTTCTCCCATCCATAATAGAACGAGTTCCTCCTTGTCAAATAAGAAGTCCTTGGGAAACAAGGAGCAATATGTAAACACCTTTTTCAAAGGTGCAGAAAGATCATCGTAGCTTAGTTTTAGGGCTGGGAGAATTCCATCCTTATCTTTTAATCTCCATATATCACTGTTTAACACTTTCTTCCAGTGCTCTTCATCTTTTTTTTTACTCAACAATCCACCAAGTGCTACCAAAGCTAAAGGTAACCCACCGCATTTTTTCACAATACCTTTAGCATAGGGTAGGAGTGGCGAACGTGAATCAATGGTTTTCACACCTAATGCATGCCAAGCAACTAAAGACATAGCATCATCATCTGAGAGTTTTTTCAAATGGTTGTTTAGTGGCTTGCGAACCAACTGACTGACTAATTCAACCTTCCGTGTTGTTATGATGATTTTACTTCCTGGAGCACATGTATACAACGGTCCGACCAGGGTTCGCCAATCCGTGTAACTTTCACTCCAAATATCATCTAGTACCAATATAAACTTTTTACCCTTTACTTGATCTCTAATATCTTCTTGAAGCTTATTAAAATCTTCATTTCCATTACCTCCCATAGCTTCAAATATCTTTTTGCTTATACCAGGGATATCAAAGTCATCCGAAACACAAACCCACGCCTTAAGCTCAAAGTGATCCTTGATTTGCTTTTCATTGTACAAAATTTTAGCCAGCGTAGTTTTCCCAATCCCACCCATACCAACTATGGGAATGATGCTATAGTTTTTATCACGTGGTTCAACCGCTGGTGACAATAACTCTTGGACCAATGCATCTTTCTCAGCTTGGCGTCCAGTAATATCAGATGGGTCAACAACAGAGGTTTGTAATCTTCTATTATTATTTTCTGGCCTAGTTCCCCCTTCCAGTTTCAAACCAAGATTATCTAAACCAAGGTCAGTTTTCTGTTTAACTAGATCTTGTAATTTGTTAGAAATATCATCTAACTCGGCAATCACCGCAGTAGTCCGTGAGAAATTAGTGCAACAAGTTGGAAGTAGCTTTCTTACCTTGCTGGTGATGCCTTCTGACTCTGGGGTAAACTCAGGATCCATGGCTTCGGTCAGCCAACCATCGAGGACGTCATCTATGTCATAAGCCAGATGCTGGAGATCATTGAGCTGCTGTTTCACAGCTGGATTGGTTACCTCCAACTGAGAAGCATGAGTAAGATAAAGTTGGATTGAGAGTAATGATTTCTGCCATTTCTTGATCTCAGCATCAATTCCCTTGTGGCGAGCAATGGTTTTCAAAGCTGCATCAGACAGCTTCTCAAAGAGGACAGGGAGCAGAGAAGAGAGCACGACTTCAGCCATTGAGTTTGTTGAGATTGTTACTGTAGAGGTATAGAAGAAAAGGTTAATGTTGTGAGGTGTTGTTGATAGTGGATTCACTCATTCATAGTTATGGTCTTTGGTCTAAGTTTCAATTATTGTAACAACTGCACCAACCCCACCTTTGAATTATTGTGCCGAAAGGAAAACCACTATAAATATATGAAGCTTCCATAATTGATCTCTTTTCTTTTGTATTTACATCTTAATTTTCTTTCTTTGTATTTTAAAAAAGAATATGATTAGCATAACTTTTAGAGCACTGACAGAAAACAGAAAAAAAACACCACACAGTTCTTTTATACGTAGTTTATTCATTTGTGGCCCAGAGGAAAGAAATTGTGGATTTGTTAAAGTGATCAGATCATCATTTGTGTTTTTAACTCTTAAAAAGTAGGAGCGGGACAGTAAAATTATTTTTCAGATGGCTTATGTTGGTTAATATCTTTTGTAATAACACTTTTTTTAAATACACCTCTTAGGTGTCGGCTTAGGCCCTAAGGTTAGAGTTAACAGGCTTAAAACGGGTGGGCTTAACAATGAAAAAGTTGGTTATAGTGTGGTGCCGATTTTGGTTGACTTAGACTCGGATGAGCAGATTATTGACTTTATTACTGCTCAAATTGGGTCAAGGAGGTGGAAGAAAATTGTCCTCATGGTGGCCATTGCAACCTTTTGGACGCTGTGGATTGTACGGAATGATGTGGAATTTAATGGTAAGTCCATGCCTATTTTGAAGGTGGTGGAGTGGGCACAACATCAACGTATGACTTAGCTGCAACTTAGGCAAACACTTGAAATCAAAACCAATAAATATAAGAGAGACAAAGGTTGGAATCGTTTTACCTGGGATGCGAACTCTTATATTGTGATAGGTACGATTAAGAAAGGAAAGAAAACAGAAGGGAGATACCCAACCCAATCGTAATGATTGTTGCTTTCCTGTTTTGCATCTTATATACTTGGTTTATGGATGAACTTGTATGAACAGGAGTATGCACAAATCAAATGTGCAGGGACTCGTAAAATGAAGGAACAGAGGGTGGAGAACAATGATAATATATACACACACTTAATAATATGTTCCACACAAATAATTCTGTACATAGGAGGGTATTTATACATACATATTGGCGGTTAAATAACTAACTAAAATAACCGACATAAAAAATCTTAACCGACACAGCGTTTCTGTTTGGCGCCCTTTTTTTGTCTCGTTTGACTTTTCTGAAGTCAACAGAATTTCTTGATTATAATCTTCTAACAATCACTCCCCTAATCAAGAAATTCGATCTTGTTTACTCTGTCCGTATTCATCCCAATCTGCAGTCCTGTCTTCTTATTCGATCATCTTGTCCTTCGTGAACCATTTCTTAAACCTTCTATCTTTGATAACGATTCGATATTAAACCTTGAGAAATTGATGTTAATAGGATTATCACAATCCTTAACCTTTACGGTTTCTGCCATCTTGGCCTTTCTTCTACGATCATCACGATCGGACAAACAACTAGGAATTAACGCATACTCGTCTTTTCTTCCTATTGTATCAACATCTTCGGAGATTAACGCTGCCTTCCTCTACACTCGTCTTCTGTCTCCACACAATAAACATCTTCTGATTTCTCTAATATCGAATAAATTACGGTTCTTGATCGAAACTTTCATTCTTCTGCCTTGCCGGAACTTCTCGCCGGAAAACGATTTCTGCGTTTTGTCTTTTAAATCTGTTAAGGCCTCTTGACTGCATCTCTTCTGATTACTACGATAACAATAACCAAGTGTGAATCAAACAAACACTCGTTGTTGTTCGATTCCGTTTATACTATAATTTCCGATCAGTTTTATGCAAAACAGGGGATCGATTTTTCTGTTCACAGGTTCTTCTTCTTCGTCTTTATCTTCCCAAGAGCGTCTCGCTCTGATACCAATTGTTGCTTCCTGTTTTGCATCTTATATACTTGGTTTATGGATGAACTTGTATGAACATGAGTATGCACAAATCAAATGTGCAGGGACTCGTAAAATGAAGGAACAGAGGGTGGAGAACAATGATAATATACACACACTTAATAATATGTTCCACACAAATAATTCTGTACATAGGAGGGTATTTATACATACATATTGGCGGTTAAATAACTAACCAAAATAACCGACATAAACAATCTTAACCGACACAGCGTTTCTGTTTGGCGCCCTTTTTTTGTGTCGTTTGACTTTTCTGAAGTCAACAGAATTTCTTGATTATAATCTTCTTACAATGATCATTCATTTCAATTGGTAGTTATATACAACGGCTGTTAACTACCACAACTAACTAAGATCATCACTAACCTTCAACTATCAACTAATGACTATCTAGTCCCTGACTTCTAACTAACTATTATACTAGTGAATTATTACAACTTCAGTCCCTGGACTTGTTTATTTCTACACATCTAGACGACTGAAACCACTACTCTTTCAAACCAGATGAATGAAACCAATCTGTTGCCCAAACATTTTGTTGACCATACTTCAATCAGCATATATGTATCCATACCTCCTCTGTCACCTTGTATGAAGAAGCTGTAGCCATCTGAAAACGTGCTGTTTTATGATACCCAACTAGAGGATCATCCACTTGTCACACGGATTGAACCACCAATAGGTGGCGCCATCAAAACCTGACCGTTGAGAATATCCCCTCAGATGCCCTCCACACAAATACTCTGACCCGTAACTTCGTATTTTGTTTGATGAGGTAATTTTTGTTAATCAGCTATGAAAAGGCTTGTATTTATGAGGTTGTTTGTTAACTGGGGTTATGTGGTTTGTTTATTGTTGCGAGTAGAAAGTTGTAAGTGTGAAGCATGCCACATGTTCAATCAGCGTAGCAGTCCGTGAGAAATTAGTGCAACAAGTTGGAAGTAGCTTTCTTACCTTGCTGGTTATGCCTTCTGTCTCAGGGGTGAACTCAGGATGCTCGGCTTCGGTAAGCCAACCATCGAGGACATCATCGATGTCATAAGCCAGATGCTGGAGATCATTGAGCCGTTGTTTCACAGATGGATCAGTTATCTCCATCTGAGAAGCATAAGTAAGGTAAAGTTGGATTGAGATCAATGATTTCTGCCATTTCTTGATCTCAGCATCAATTCCCTTGTGGCGAGCAATGGTTTTCAAAGCTGCATCAGACAGCTTCTCAAAGAGGACAGGGAGCAGAGAAGAGAGCACCACTTCAGCCATTGAGTTTGTTGAGATTGTTACTGTAGAGGTATAGAAGAAAAGGTTAATGTTGTGAGGTGTTGTTGATAGTGGATTCACTCATTCATTTCATAGTTATTTGGTCTAAGTTTCAATTATTCAAAAGCAGCACCAGCCCCACCTTTGAATTATTGTGCCGAAAGGAAAATCACTATGAATATAATACATATTTATCTGTCTTTTTCTTTCAAATTAGAGGCCCATTTGTTATTTAAATATATGAAGCTTTTGCATTTACATCTTAATTTTCTTTCTTTGTATTTTAAAAAAGAAAATGATTAGCATAACTTTTATAGCACCGACAGTAAACAGAAAAAAACACCTCACGGTTCTTCTTTTATACATAGTTTATTCATTTTTTTGGCCCAGAGGAAAGAAATTGTGGGTTTGTTAAAGTGATCAGATCATCATTGTGTTTTTAACTCTTAAAAAATAGGACCGGGACAGTAAAATTATTATTCGGATGACAGTAATTTTTTTTATTTTTTTTTTTGTATTAACACTTTTTTTTAAAACACCTCTAAGGTGTTAGCTTAGGCACTAAGGTTAGAGTCAATGGGTTATTTAATTATGGATAACAGGCTTAAATTTGGTTATAGTCTGGTGCCGATTTTGGTTGACTTAGACTCAGCTGAGCAGATTATTGACTTTATTACTGCTCAAATCGGGTCAAGGAAGACTAGTTTATATGGTTTAAGAATAGGGCTGGGGACAAGTCTATTGGTTGGGGCAATTGGGTAGACTTTAGCATAGTTGCAGCTTTGTAATCTGTTGTTTTGTTTCCCAGATTCTTGCTGGTTTGCTATGGTTATGTAGTGTTACTATATTTATATTGGATTCCATTTCTCTCAGATTCTATATCCGTATATTATAGAAGTTAAAATATTGATAAGAAATACCTTTAAAGGTGATAGCTCGCATCCACATTGTAAGCGTTTCTTTTTTTTTTTTTTTTAACATTGAGAAAAAGCGTTATTTGTTATGTTTGATGTATGCAGGATGACATGTACCTATGTCCAGTCATAGTCATCAAAATTATATTAAATTAGAGATGATAAATATGTTACATTGAGACTTTGAGAGATTGGGATGAGCTCATGATTTACTAAATAGTGACCCATAACTTCTTATTTTGTTAACTAGCGATCAAAATAATACATTTTGTTTATTGTTGTGGGTAGATAGTTGCAAGTTTGAAGCACACCAGATGTTTGAATGAAATTATTAGGCTGCAGCCTGCACATGATGTTTGTCTGTGATATTATTGTCAGATTCCTGAAGTTAAGTTACTGTTTGGATCTGTTTAACAACATGACCTGTGTATCAATTTAAAGAAACTGGTTCCAGTTTGAAACAAGTTGGGCACAACATCAACGTATGACTTACCTGCAACTTATCTCAAGTTCAAGAGGTCACAAGTTCCAGTAACCCTTATGCTTCCTTTCACTCAATGCCATGATTTTCAAAGGTGCGAATGGAGCTCGACAGTTGAATATTGTAGAGTTGATAAGCAACGGTTTGTGAAACATATGTTTAGCTTCATTTTTGTATAGTCCATGTTGATTTCAAAGGTGTTGAAACTTTTTAATTTTCTTCTAATTTGTAACAACTGAGTTGGAGGCACCTTTTGTATCGCAGAATTTTCTAGACAACATTAAGTCTCTCTCAATAAACAAAAATTTCTGAAAATTTAATACACATGTTGAAAGGGATTAGTGTACAGAATTGTGATCGAACTGCATTATACGGTTGGATTGCATTAAGTTTCAGAGATGTTATGGATCTATTGTAAGACTTGTGTGTCAAACCCTTCAAAGATTACCACATTGCTCACCTTATTCTACAACCGTGTTACTAGTTTATTTATCATTATTTTTTTTTTTTGCTTGTGAAATGAATGGTATCAAATTTTAGATACTTGTGCATCAAATACAGTCTGTAATATGACCCATTGTCAAACAAATAGAATCTACAATCTGATCTATTACCAACAACTTAGAATACCTATTACCAACCATGGGTGGACTTTTTAACCGAACCCCGAACACCGACCCAAACAAAATCTAACGTTACCCGATCATGGTGTTACTTAATTAACCGGAACCCTAATAAAACTAAACCCCGAACCCAATTTCTAGTATTTTGTTCAGTAATTGGATTGAGAGGGCCTGAACCAACATATATCGTATGCCTTTTCATGTCCATATACGCCTATATGTCGTGTGAAGAAGCTTGACCGACTTTTCTCTTCAAGCAGGCACAACCCTCAGCTAAACCTGCAAATCTTTCGAGTTCTAAAAAAGCTGTTCATACAACAATTCAAACAACAAACACAAACACAAACGTATAGCCACAAGTCATGCTACAAGAAACACAAAGGCTAGACATAAGATATTCAAATCATTAATTTTGTTGTTGAACACTATGCAGCAACACGTTAAAGAAACTGTTTCCAGTTTAGACAAGTCGGGCACAACATCAACGTATGACTTAGCTGCAACTTAGGCAGACACTTGAAATCAATACCGATAAATATAAGAGAGACAAAGGTTGGAATCGTTTTACCTGGGATGCGAACTCTTATATTGTGATAGGTACGATTAAGAAAGGAAAGAAAATAGAAGAGAGATACCCAACCCAATCGTAATGATCATTCAATTCAATTAGTAGTTATATACAACGGCTGTTAACTACCACAACTAACTAAGATCATCACTAACCTTCAACTATCAACTAATGACTATTTAGTCCCTGACTTCTAACTAACTATTATACTAGTGAATTATTACAACTTCAGTCCCTTGACTTGTTTATTTCTACACATCTAGACGACTGAAACCACTACTCTTTCAAACCAGATGAAAGAAACCAATCTGTTGCACAAACATTTTGTTGACCAGACTTCAATCAGCATATATGTATACATACCCTCCTCTGTCACCTTCTATGAACAAGGCCTACGCCATCTGAAAACGTGCTGTTTTATGATACCCAGTAGAGGATCATCCACTTGTCACACGGATTGAACCATCATTAGGTAGCGCCACCACAACCTGACCATTGAGAATATCCCCTCAGATGCCCTCCACGCAAATACTCTGACCCGTAACTTCGTATTTTGTTTGATGAGGTAATTTTTGTTAATCAGCTATGAAAAGGCTTGTATTTATGAGGTTGTTTGTTAACTGGGGTTATGTGGTTTGTTTATTGTTGCGAGTAGAAAGTTGTAAGTGTGAAGCATGCCACATGTTCGATGAAATGCCTTGATATGTGCCTAGTTGTAATTTGTATTTTTTTAGTAACTTTCCGTGAAAGCATTGTTATTGGGCACATAATATGTGAATTTCACCGTTGTGAAAACAAGTAGCTACTATACTTTATTGTTCAATTGGCTAACTTTGATGTTTATTTGATGGGTCGGTGGTAGAAGTACCACAGGTTTGACTGATATTTCACATGGATATATGCATTTTTTTAAAACTATAATGCTAAAAGTGATAACAGAAATTCATTCTTGATGTAGGCGTAATGTTCTTGAGAAGAAATTGGCTAATTCAGAGGTCACTGAAGAAGAGCAAAACAATTTAGGCCCTAGTTTTGAGTCTTCTACTGCAGGGTGAAAACACATTCCTTCGTCAACAAAATCAGGCCCTTGGAGAAAGGTTAGTAAGACTCTTGGTTTACCGGTTGCAATCACAAACATGATTAATATGTTCTATAGATTATGCTATACTTGGGAGCTATTTAAACCTTGCTAATGGTTCTTATCCACTTACCCTAGTTTTGCAATATAATAAGTTCCACATAAATAGGAAGCTATCAATGTTCTCTTGACATGCATATTTGTGTCATTATCGGATATGTTTTTTTTGGGTGTAACATTTTGGGCAATAAGGTCTATCCGTTTGTTCCCAGATTAGGCTGGTAAAACTAGGCAATAACACATTGATGAATATTATTTCAACAAAATGAAAAAAAAAGCAAAGAGAAGAAAAAAAAAGGAAATAGTTTCATACAAATGTAGAAAATAAAATTAGCTTAACTATTAGCTAAGGACCATTACTAACAAAATTCCACAATGAACTGAGTGCAACATCGTCGTTTAGAGATTTGTTTGAATCATTTGAGCACTACATTGAGTCTTTGTTTTAATTCTATACACAATTTTATGTGTTCTTATCATAATAAATTAGCACAACGTTTACGTACAAACCAATATAGATAAATGTCAAAAAAGGGGACTTAAATCCTTCACACCCGTGCTATTCATTCACACAATTTTGAGGTGACTAGATGGGTGAGTTGGAAGGTTCCACACTTTGACCTACGAAACACATTTTTGTACTTGTTTTATTTCTTCTAAAAAATATGTGAGTTGTAAATTATTAATTGTGATTAAAAAAAACAATGTTATTGCATTGTCAATCTAAATCTTTAAATGAAGCCATCATTGGAGGTCGTATGCATACTATGCAATTAGAATAGACTTTAGGTAACTTGCAATCCATTTGATTTGTTCCCTTTTTAGTTAAATTTGTTGATTTGACCTGTTTTGGGTGCTTTACCCAAATCGACCCATTCATAAGTTAAAGGAATTACCATATCTAACTAAATTTATTATTTAGTTAGATTGCTAAGTGTTATGTGCCTTATTGTCTAAGGCTTGATACAAAACCACTATTGAGTCGGGGTCTCACTGGAAGCAGCCTCTCTATTCGACAGGGTAGAGGTAAGGTTGTCTACATCTTACCCTCCACAAACCCTACCTTAGCTTTTGCTATTGGTGGGATTAACTGAGTATGATGATGATGAACTGAACTTATTATTTATTACTAAAAATACAACAACAAGAATATCAAATAATTTTTATGCAGTTTTGCATCATAAGAGGCAGAGCTAAATAAGAACCATACATTTTGCATACACAAACAAATGATCAAATTAATATTTAAACACTTGTTCCGACGGAAATTTTCCCTAGAATTAGGAACTTTATCATTGTTCAAGTTCCGGTCTTTTTTTGTTTGGAGTTAAAAATAGTTTTAAATTACTAAAGGAACTACTCTTGACTAACATGCAAGAGTATCAGATTAGACCAGGTGTTCATCTTTCTTCATCACTAAGTTTGTGTTGGCTTTCATTCTTTCGCTCGCATTGTATATCTGGAGTTTATGAGGACACATTAAGACCTACCATATACAAGTTAGAATCAGAAAGTTTAAGTGATATAATACTGACAAGTAACACCTTTAAAGGTGGTAATTCGTGACCATATCGAAAGTGTTTTGTTGGTTTTATTATTTATAATAAAGCGTTTTTAGCTTTGTTTGGTCAATGGTGTATCGCGTATGCAGAATGACATGTACCTATGTCCAGCCATAGTAGCAAATGCCAAATAATGATAATTTTATTAGTCAATCAACCATTTTCTTCTGAATTACAATCCAACATTTTTTCATTTTATCATTGACTCGATGCATGTTATATGATTCTTTAGATTTTACGCGTGACTTCCTACCTTATTTATGTTGTACTTTGTGGATTCTCTTGATCTGTATTACCTTCTTTAGTTTTATGATACATCTTTATTTTTCCGCATTGGGTGTTCTAATTGTACACATATTCCACTTCTTTTTGGCAACTGTCAATCAACCTTTTTCTGAATCACGATCCAAGGGTTTTCACTTTTCATTGTATCGTTGACTTGATGTGTATTATATGGTTCTATAGATTTTACGCATGAATACCTACCTTATTTTTGTTGCACATTGTGGATTCTCTTGAACTGTATTAGCTTATTTCATTAGTATTATGATATATCTTTCTTTTGTGTTCTAATTGCACATATATTCCATTTCTTTTTGGCAATTGCAGATGCTCCCCTCTAAAGATGTCAACTTTATGGGATACACATATAAAAACTTCGAAATTGTAAATGAACATGAAGTCCCAGGAATTGGTACCTAGCTCTCTCCTTGTACACAAGTTCATTTGTTTCTCCCTTTTGATCCTAAAAAGTTTATCCCGAAAACGAGGCAATAGAATTATTTATGAAAGCCAAATCCATAATACTTTCTTATTAGTGGATATAACTTCTATCATTTTTGAGTATTTATTAGTTAAGGTGACTTGTAAGATGGCATCATCATGATCTTAATTAATTGTTTTCCAAATTTCATTTTCAGCTGAGTTGAAGAAGAAAACCTAAAAGGCCAACAGTGAAGTCGCTTTTTAGTAATAATAGCATAGTATATTTATGTAAATTGTATTTGTATTTATTTTGAATATCTCTATCCATAATTAGAGATAATGATTGTATGTTTATAAATATGATAGTATCAATAGAAGAAAGGCAAGGGATTAATCTCTATCATGGTATCATCCTAGTTCAACCCTAATTTCTAATCGACGCCCCATTCTTCTTCTTCTTTTCTGATCGGCGACTTCTCACAGGGTCCGATCCTTCATCTTCCCTTTGCTTCTTCAAAACTATCCCTTCCCACCATGTCTTCTCCTGCCAACAGCTCTACTATCATCCCCTCCGTTACCGTTGAATCCAAACTACACCCCGCCACCACAGTATCAAACATTAAAAACGTTATTCCGATTGTTCTTGAGATCGACTCATCTCAATATGCTTCCTGGGCAACCCTTTTTCGCATACACTGTAAAGCCTTTATGGTTGAAGATCACTTGAAGCCAAAACCACCACCCTCTGACACCGAATCCTCAAACTCTCGGACGAATGGGAACGTCTGGATGTCATTGTTTAACAGTGGCTCTTCAGTACGATCTCAAACGACATCCTAAACACCATCATTAACAATGTATCAAACGCCCATGAAGCTTGGGTCGCCATTGAAGATCTATTTCATGACAAAAAGGCTGCCCGTGCTATTCATCTTATGCACAAATTCTCCAACACTCGCTTGGATGGTTTCTCCAACATGTCTGCATATTGTCAGGAAATCAAGGTTCTCGCAGATCAGTTAGCAAACGTGGACGCTCCGGTCGATGGCAATCGTTTGGTGCTTCAACTCCTTGCGGGCTTAAACGCCGAGTATGAAGGTATCTCCACTATACTAAAAAAACACGACCCCTTTACCATCGTTTTATGTGGCCCGATCTAAGCTTATCCAAGCCGAAACCGATAAGGCCGAGAGAGCCCTTCAAACCGCTAAAACTGCATCCTCCGCCTTAACCGCCACCACCCAAAACCACTGTAACCCACCTTCATACGGCCCCTCCCAACCCACTGATAACAGCCGTCCACCTCCTACCTACGGCCGAAGCCGCGGCGGCCGCACCGGACGTCGTGGCAGAGGACGTGGAGGTCCTGGACGTTTTCCCTACAACCCCATGCACTACTGGACTTTCCCACACCCCACTACTAATTACAACTGGCCCACCCCAAATCCATTCACTTCGGCCCAACACAACCCCACTCAAACCCAATACCATCCAGCCCAGTACCAACAATTCCCTTGGGCCAGTCCACCTTGCCCCTACCCAAATACCAACAGGCCCTCTTTTAACCCTCTCTCGGCCCAGCAGCAAGGAGTTTTAGGCCAAAGCCGGCACAGAATAATTATACGGCCTATAGCCCAACGGACATCGAGCAAGCCCTCTACACTATGTCTTTGCAGCAGCCCGACCTGACACAATATATGGATACCGGGGCATCTTCCACTATGACCAATGAGCAAGGTGATTTTCATTCCTTTACTAACTCTTGCATACCTCAACATATTATTGTAGGAAATGGCAACACTATCCCGGTAGTTGGACATGGCACAAAATACCTTCCCAAACCATTCCCACCATTTATCCTTAAAAATGTCCTTTACTCCCCTAAATTAATTAAAAACCTTATTTCTGTTCGTCGATTTACTAGAGATAATTGGGTGTCTGTTGAATTTGATCCGTTTGGTTTTCTTGTGAAGGACCTCAAGACGCGAGCCCCGCTCCTGCGATGCAACAGCAGCGGTGATCTATACCCTCTGGTGCTCGGGTCCTCCTCCACACTACCCACCGCTCTTGCCGCTATCACTGCTGACCTTTGGCACCAACGTCTTGGCCATCCAGGACGTCAGTCTATAAATTCAATAAAACGTTGTCATTCTATTTCTTTTAATAATTCTTCTAATAATGTTTGTGACTCTTGTGTTTTGGGTAAAAGTATAAGACTTCCATTTTTTGCTTCTAATTCTTGCACCTTGTTACCTTTTGATATAATACATAGTGATGTGTGGACATCTCCTGTCATTAGTTCGTCTGGTCATAAATTTTATGTATTATTTTTAGATGACTATACCGATTTTTTGTGGACATACCCTCTCACCCACAAATCCAATGTTTTTCCCGCCTTCACACAATTTGCCTCCACCATTAAAACACAATTTAACCGCACCATAAAAACTTTTCAATGTGACAATGGCCGTGAGTATGTTAACAATGCTTTTCAAAATTTTTTCACCACTAATGGCATACTTTATCGTTTGTCATGTCCTTACACATCCTCACAAAATGGCAAAGCCGAAAGAAAAATCCGAACCATCAATAACCTCATCCGCACCATCATGTCTCACGCCGCTTTACCTACCAATTTTTGGCACTTTGCTTTAGAAACCGCCACCTATTTACTTAACATTCTTCCCACAACTACCACCAAAACCAAGACCCCAACCGAAATCCTTTACAACACCACACCAACATATGACCATCTATGAGTCTTTGGTTGTCTTTGCTACCCACTCACTCCACCCACCACCATTCACAAACTCGACCCACGTGCTCAACCATGCGTCTTCCTTGGCTACCCACCTACCCATAGGGGGTACCGGTGTCTCGACTTGAATACCAAACAGATCTTTATCTCCAGACACGTTGTCTTCGACGAGACAATTTTCCCCTTCAAACATACTACCACACCGCCACCCCAATACACCTTCCTTGACCCTACAGGCTCCACTATACCGTGCCACCTACACCCGCATATTTCCAATACCCACACCCCTCATACATCAGGCCCAATACACCCTACCCAACCTACGGCCCAAACACCTCCCACCCCTAGCTCTCAATCACCTACGGCCCAAACCCATCCTCCCACACATGCCTCATCCTCGGCCCACCAGAACACAAACCCGCCCCCTGCCACATCTCCTACATCACCATACATCCCATCACCCTCACCCCCCACCCCACCCCCTCGCACCATGCACACCCGCTCTATGAGCGGAATATATAAGCCCAAACAACCCTTTAACCTTCACACTTCCACAACCACCCCTATCATTCCCATACCAAAGAACCCTACAGATGCCTTGTCCATACCGGAATGGTACACTGCCATGACTACAGAATATGATGCATTATTTAGGAATGGGACTTGGGAATTAGTACCTTGCACACCCGATATGAATGTTATTAGAAGTATGTGGTTATTTAAGCATAAATACAGGTCGGATGGGTCTTTGGAACGTTACAAGGCCCGGCTAGTTTGTGATGGGCGTTCACAACAGGTTGGTGTGGATTGTGGTGAGACGTTCAGTCCGGTTGTTAAACCGGCCACCATTCGGACAGTACTTTCTATCGCACTGTCCAAACATTGGGCCGTGCATCAGTTGGATGTCACAAATGCTTTTCTCCATGGTAATCTCCATGAGACAGTCTGCATGTATCAGCCTCTTGGTTTTCGAGACAACCGGTTTCCCGATTATGTTTGTTCCCTCAAGAAATCTCTTTATGGGCTTAAGCAGCCCCAGGGCCTGGTATCAAAGATTCACTGATTTTGTTCTCACCCTTGGGCTCCACCATAGTCGCAGTGACGCATCTTTATTTACTCTCCACCAGGGCTCAGACACAGCCTATCTTCTCTTATACGTCGATGACATTCTTCTGGTCACATCATCCGACAGGCTCCGTCACTCCCTAATCCACAGGCTCTCAGGCGAGTTTGCCATGAAAGACCTTGGTCCCCTCAGCTTCTTTCTGGGCATCTCTGTGTCTCGCATTAAAGACACGATATTCCTCTCTCAACAGTCTTACACCAATGAGATTATTGCTCGGGCCGGCGTGAAATCCTGTAACCCGGTTACCACACCTGTTGACACAAACGACAAACTTAGTGCTATGGTTAGCAAATTATTTCATGACCCAACTTTCTACCGCAGCCTTGCAAGTGCTCTTCAGTACCTAACTTTCACTCGCCCAGATATCTCCTATGCAGTTCAGCAGGTATGCATGCACATGCACGCTCCACGTATTGATCATTGGAATGCTCTCAAGCGAATCATTCGCTATCTCAAAGGGACCATCAGTTTTGGTTTAACTCTCCACGGAACCCAATCCCAGTCTCTTGACTCCTACACTGACGCAGACTGGGCTGGGTGCCCTGACACGCGACGCTCCACCAGTGGCTATTGTATTTATTTTGGGGACAATCTCATCTCGTGGTCGTCAAAACGTCAAACCACTATTTCCCGTTCCAGTGCTGAAGCGGAATACCGGGGTGTAGCAAACGTCGTAGCTGAAATTTGTTGGCTACGAAACTTATTACTGGAGCTTCATCACCCATTGTCGCGCGCAACATTGGTATACTGCGACAATGTAAGTGCTATATACTTATCAGGGAACCCGGTGCAACATCAGCGTACCAAACACATTGAGTTAGACATACACTTCGTCCGAGAGCAAGTTCAACGTGGTCACGTGCGCGTTCTTCATGTTCCATCCAGATATCAGGTTGCAGATATTTTTACTAAAGGCCTTCCTCGTGTTCTTTTTGAAGATTTCAGAGACAGTCTCAGCATACGGTCTCCCCCTGCTTCGACTGCGGGGGTATAATAGCATAGTATATTTATGTAAATTGTATTTGTATTTATTTTGAATATCTCTATCCATAATTAGAGATAATGATTGTATGTTTATAAATATGATAATATCAATAGAAGGAAGGCAAGGGATTAATCTCTATCAAGTAAGATCTCTCTCCCTCTCTTCCTTTTTCGTTCCTAGTGTATATATCTTATTTCTCCTGTTAATTCCCATACTGAGCGATTCTAGTAATCTTTTAACTAATTATTGACTACAAATGTTGTTTAATTAAAAGGTTCGATTATTAATCCCTTCAATTATGGGCAAATTTAGGAGATCTTGTTTCCTAAGTCAACACCATAAACAATATTTTTTTAATGACAAGGGGCACATGGAAAATTACGATTGGAAATTTGCCAAAATACCCTTCATTTGTTGCAAAATAGTGGGATCTGGTGAGCCTGTGACCATAGACGTTGGCAACTATGTGATTTTGGCTCAAGTTTTTTCTAAAAGATAAGAGATGTTGCAATTGACACGGGACACCTTAAAACGAAATGATTGCAATTTTCGAGGGATAGAGGAGTTTACAATCTAAAGATTTTATAAGAACGAATAGTGAGGAAATACATTAATTGAATGGAGGGGTGGGTTGTGAAATCTTTGTATGGGTCAGGTTGATGTGAGACTTCATTTTGTCCCAGAATTTCTTATTAAATATTTAGTTTTGTCAAGGTTTACAAAAATTACATTATTCCCATAGTAATGTGATTATTTAATATAAATAATTCAAGAGGTTATAATGTATTAGAAATTTTTGGTTTTGGTTCCTTTCTAATCATATAGGCTAATTTATTTTTGTTTGCCCCTTTGACCCGTTAACGATTAAGCATATAAGAACAATTGATCCATTAGTAAGTTAAATGTGTTAAAATGGATTATATGTACTTATTTGCTTGATTTTTGTTTGTTTTCTTGCAGAAGAAGAAACATATTTGGATTCGTCTCAAGAAACTCGAGGAAGCTTTCTCAACCTCCTACCCCGCCAACTAGAAGTCTCGAAGGGATATGAGTCCACATGAACCATTACTGATCTGTTCATAAACAGTCACATAGGCATAGTTATAAATTAATCAAAATCAAAAGCAATATGTTCCTTACAACCAAACAGCTTTTCATTACATGTGGGTAAATACAAAATGAAAGTTGGTTTTACAGTTTGTTCAATTTTTAGACGGAAATGATTTGTTTGAAATTATGGATGGCCGATTGGTGAGCTTTGGTTTTCTTTTATTTTTTGGCTTTTCGAGTATCTTGTATATTGGTTTTCTGGGTTGTGTATATCTGTTTTAGTTTTACTTTCTTGTAATCATGTGCAACTTACGCAGTTGTCATATTAAGTTGCCGGTTGTTGATTAATCATTATGTTAAAACTCCCCTGAATGCTCTGTTATAAGATTTTTTTGACTCGAGTGGTTTTGACACTTATGAATCTTTGTCATTGGATTTTTTGACTTGATTGGAATCGAAAATTAGATTTCTAAATAGCGAAAAGCTGCTCTTCCATTCTAAACACACCATAGGCCATTGCCACAGTAACAAAAAAAAGGTGGCGAATAGGTGGTGGTGTCAATTGTCGAATCATCGGCACTTTGCTTAGATAAAATGTTGAAATAGTCACAACTAGCATCATTGAAGCACCAATAAGTTCACTGTTGACCTTTTAATAGTTTTTATATTAGCAGAGATATTTTTGTGGTCTACATAAAACAGTTAATACTTAATAGAAACCTAATCTGGCATTTTTTAGACCAATTTTTTCTATGTATCAGATTACAACCAGGTGTTCATCTTTCTTCATATACAAGTTTGTGTTGGCTTTCATTCTTTTGCTCGCATTGTATATCTGAAGTTTATGAGGACACATTAAGACCTACCATATACAAGCTAGAATCAGAAAGTTTAAATGATATAATACTGATAAGTAACACCTGTAAAGGTGGTAATTCGTGTCCATATTGCAAGTGTTTTGTTGGTTTTATTATTGATAATAAAGCGATTTTAGCTTTTTTTGGTGTATCGCGTATGCAGAATGACATGTGCGGATGTACCTATGTCCAGCCATAGTAGCAAATAATGATAATTTTATTAGCCAATCAACCATTTTCTGAATCAGAATCCAACAGTTTTTCATTTTATCATTGACTCGATGCATGTTATATGATTCTATAGATTTTACGCGTGACTTCCTACCTTATTTATGTTGTACTTCTTTAGTTTTATGATATATCTTTCTTTTTTCAGCCTTTGGTGTTCTAATTGTACACATATTCCACTTCTTTTTGGCAACTGTCAATCAACCTTTTCTGAATCACGATCCAACGGGTTTTCACTTTTCATTGTATCGTTGACTTGATGTGTATTATATGGTTCTATAGATTTTACGCATGACTACCTACCTTATTTTTGTTGCACATTATGGATTCTCTTGAACTGTATTAGCTTATTTCATTAGTATTATGATATATCTTTCTTTTGGATTCTAACTGTACATATATTCCACTTCTTTTTGGTAAGTGCAGATGCTCTCCTCTAAAGATGTCAACTTTATGGGGTACACATATAAAAACTTCGAAATTGTAAACGAGCATGAAGTGCCAGGAATTGGTACTAGCTCTCTCCTTGTACACATGTTTATTTGTTTCTCTTTTTTTTGATCCTAAATAAGGCAATAGAATAGTTTATGAATGCAAATCCATAATAATTCCTTACTAATGAATATAACTTCTATCGTTTTTGAGCATTCTTGGTTAAGATGACTTGTATGATGGCATCGTCATGGTCTTAATTAGTTGTTTTTCCAAATTTAATTTTTAGCTGAGTTGAAGAAGAAGAGTACAAAACCTAAAAGGCCAACAGTGAAGTCACTTTTCAGTAAGATCTCTCTCTCTCTCTCTTTCCCTCAAGTCTCCACCCCATCTTGCTCTTTCTTCCTTTTTAATCGTATAGGCTAATTTATTTGTGATTGCCCCTTTGACCCGGTAAAGATTAAGCATATAAGAAGAATTGATCCATTAGTAAGTTAAACGTGTTAAAATTGATTGTATGTACTTATTTGCTTGATTTTTGTGTGTTATCTTGCAGAAGAAGAAACAGATTTGGATTCCTCTCAACAAACTCGAGGAAGCTTTCTCAACCTCCTACCCCGCCAACTAGAAGTCTCGAAGGAAAATGAGTCGACATGAACCATTCTTGATCTGTTCATAAACAGTCACATAGGCATAGTTATAAATTAATCAAATTCAAAAGCAATATGTTCCTTACAACCAGACAACTTTTCATTACCTGTGGGTAAATACAGAATGAAAGTTGGTTTTATAGTTTGTTCAATTTGCAGACGGTTATGATTTGTTTGAAATTATGGATGACCGATTGGTGAGCTTTGGTTTTCTTTTATTTTTTGGGTTTCCGGGTATCATGTATATTGGTTTCCTGGTTGTGTAAATCTGTTTTAGTTTACTTATGCAGTTGTAATATTAAGTTGCTGCTAGGTGATTAATCATTCTGTTAAAACACCCCCGAATGCTATGTTATTAGATTTTTTTACACACAATAGACAATCTGTCGTTTCGACACTTCTGACTTGAGTTCTTGATTCTTCTTGGATGTTTTGATATGCAAGTCTGAATCTGCCACGAGTTATGTTTGGCATGGAAAATTGGATTTACTAAAAACCAATGACAAGCTGCTCTTCCATTTAAAACACATCACATGCAATCGCAAGAGTAACAAAAATGAATGAAATAGGTACAACTAACATCAGTGGTGCACTAATCACTAATAGAGTAATAGGCATACACACAATAGACAATCCGCGTCCGACCCATTACAAACAAAATACAACCTATTAACCAACATAATAGAACCAACATAATAGAGTAATAGGCATACACACAATAGACAATCCGTTTTCCGACCCATTACAAACAAAATACAACCTATTAACCAACATAATAGAGTATTAGGCATACACACAATAGACAATCCGCGTTCCGATCCATTACAAACAAAATACAACCTATTAACCAACATAATAGAGTAATAGGCATACACACAATAGACAATCCGCGTTCCGACCATTACAAATAAAATACAACCTATTACCAACAAAATAGAGTAATAGGCAACACACAATAGACAATCCGCGTTCTGACCCATTACAAACAAAATACAACCTATTACCAGCAAAATACAATCCAAGTCAACTGGTTCTTTTATGCAAAGAAAAAAAGGAAAGAAAAAAAAAGAAGGCAACTGTTGGGAATCTTGGTATCGTATACACAGCGGAAGCGGTTTTTATATTTAACGAAAACGGATTATATATACAATATATATAGTAGCCGATTTATATATATAAATTGTTAATTAATTTTATTAATCCAATTAATAAAATATTCCCAATCAGGATCTCGGTTAAACGCGTATAAACAAATAAATAAGAAACAACCATAGGGGGTTTTTAGTAATCAACCTTTGACGACTACACCGGAATCGTAACCCGCGGGTTACAACGAATCCTCGCTAGTAGGAAGTCCACAACCGAGCAGGAACCAACCGGGAGCAACACTTTGCAAGAGGAAGGCGCGGCGGAGTGGTGGTGGTTTGCGGCGGCCCTTCTTGGGTGGCGGCAAAACCTCTTTACTTGGGGAGGAAGGAGTTGTTTTGTGTTGAAAAAGTATAATTAGGGTTACCCCTTAATCTCCTTTTATAGAACACAATCTTACACTAAGCCCCCTTGCATATTCTTATAATATTCCCTAATATTAATCTAATTAATATTAAGTCCCTCAAGTATAAAATATTATTATTTCACAAATAATAATCCACCAAGAAGACATGAACTTATCTGATTCGTAGCACCAACTGTAACTCTTCGGATCGTACCGGGTCGGGTTACGTTGACATCGACTTAATTACATCGGACATACCATAATGTCCAACAATCTCCCACTTGGACGATTTTAATTAAATGAGTCAAACGTGCGCAGAGTTGGACACCTAGCTGCATCGCACTGCACCCAACACAGTATGACACTTTACAGTCGTCAACTAGTTCTTTGAGTTCAAGTAACGCTTTACTTAACCAAATACTATACCCTGATAATTCTATCAATTAGTCCCTTCTGTATATAGACTCCGTTGATCATAAGACATGGATCATTCATTCTTATATTGATCAACCATTCTC